>QNGE01004648.1:0-57594 GCA_008508345.1 Paragonimus westermani | reverse complement strand
TTTTTGCATACGGCCCAAGTGAAAAACGCCATTTCCAACTAACAAACTTTCCTTCCTGTTGGAATGTACAGAAAATAGTGTTCCCATCTACGCCATGTTGTTCCTGTTTGCTTACTTGATAAAAAACTGTCAAGTGAGCAAACTTGAAATTGGACAAATCTCACCGGTTCCGGAGACCAAAAAATTCACCATTCTAGAAGCTTTCTTCATGGCAATCTTTCCGTGGTGATTTCTACCAGTGCCTCAAGAGTGTGACACATTACTCACTATCGTTTCAAAGTTTGTTATTTGTCTACTCCCTATCAAAGTACAAAACTACTTAACACAATGTTCACATCAGTGGAAATGTATCTCCAGATAAAGATAATGGGCAGCAACTCAGCTTTGCAAAAACAGGTTTGTGACACACTTGCTATTTTCTCGTTGAATCAAATTTCAGATTTTAACATTTCTGTTTTGTTAACGGAATGATATTTCATGCAAAATATTTGAGTTTGCCAAGTAAATCAATCTGAGTAACTGTGGTTACACCTAATGTTCAATACCATTTCTATCCTGAGAAGTGTAACATGACATCTCAAAGTGTGTACCGCTACGCCAAAGGCAAATTAGGTCACCTGTTTGACAGTTTAAAACTCCGAACAAAAATCATTTAGGATAAAACGTTTACTTCACCAGTACACAACACAAGAAGTAAAACTTTTGATTTTCTACCCAAAAGCAACTAAAAAGCTTATGTTGAAATTTATTGATAAAGTTGATGGAATCAACCTTATCACAGAAGACTGAGACATTGCACAATTTTCCGGCTTGTAAAAACTCGCGCGCGCAACTTTTTATCTCATCACAGACGTTCCTTACTAGCTATTACTTCAATTGGTTGAGAAGTTGAGTTATGCTGTGCCAGACCTATTGTAAATACTTTAATACGACACACCAAATGTGACTGCCTGTCTGAAGCAAAATCTTCTAACTAACAAGTTCAACAGGTAACACTTTTGATACGAGGAAGATATCAGCATTCTTGTCGGATTGCTCAACAACTTTATTACCCGGGAGGGATATCGTTTGTACGGACATTTTGCAACCTCATGTCGAATAAGTGGCTATCAGCGAAACAGACCAAAAATGTTTCCACGTGCAACTATCGACTAACGCTGATCGTCTATTCGCGTGATACGTTACTTCTTGTTCTGAATACGCATCATAAAGAGCCCCAAATTTTTTACCGCTTACTCAGCATTTTTCTAAAAAAAGTACATTTGTTATTGAGATCTGAATGTAATCCGTCCATGCTCAGCTCCAGAATAATATTTTAGATTTTCTTGGAATATCAAAGTCTGTGTCTCGAACAGAAGTGATAGTGGTTTTAATGAGACCCCAGAAAATCTGCGAAATTAAAAGTTGTTGCTCAATTGCGTGCACCTTCAGTGATAATCTAATTCAGTTACGCAGGCAAACTGGATCACCAATTTGGACATAACTGCTGCTAGTCGTATTCATTTTGGATTGCACACCACACTCAATTTTTCAGTGATCAGAGGAAAGAAACGACTGTGAATTCTCCCCATATATTGAGATCCGAATGTAAGATGTACCTATCCATGTGCGTTGGAACGTCAGGTTTACTGAATTCGTATTGAGCCTCTAACAAGTTTACCCTTATAAAACCAGGATGAAATTAAGCCGTCATTGTGAAGTTTAGATTGATTCATTGCTGAGATGACTGCAAGTCAGAAGTTTCAAATTAATTTCGTTTTACTCACTCATGCAGTTTTTATTCAACTCATAAATCGTCGGGAAGAGTTCATCTTTCGACAAACACTACGTAAGCAAGTAGCTTTCTCAGTCTGACACACACAGGTAAACTATTAGATCACAGTAAGGTGAGATAATTTGATATCTAACGCACTTCTGTTTGCCCGAGTTCTTATTAACCTGATGAATAATTAATGATAGTTAACCAGAGTTTGTTGGTATGAATTGATTTAGACTCACAGACGACCGTAGCTTCACCGTCCGCCTACATTTCCCATCAGACCTCTTTCCGAAATAACAAAGAATTAGAGACGATGCAGTAACCATCTCTTTGACTCTTACTACTAGTAACTAATCTGAACACTGCTGAGAAACTTTAATATTATGGTAACACAAATCTGTTATTATGGCGGTCACTAAGCCTCCTCTCGAGGTGATTGGACAACCCGCAGAATAATAACGGGCAACTGGTATGATATCTGAATATGATAAAATGTATATTGAGAAGAGCGTTTACTGGTGAACACGATTACCTTTTGAAATTGTGACTGGTGTACCTATTCAGACTTTCGCAATGATATCCAAAACTGACGAGTGTTAACAAGAATGTATCGTAAGTATTGTATAATAGGGGAATTGCTGAAGTATCCCGGTAGACAAGAAACTTGCGACACGCTGTGAGTGCCATTCACTTTTACAACAAAGTTTGATGACTTGTTCATTTTTAAAGCAAATTACCGTCCACTCTGGTATGTGTGATATTTCTAACGTTGTTTGAAGGGTTCTTTCAGTTCTGAACTCAGCGGATATATTTTTTTGTATTATGCAAAGCTTAGCAAGCCTCATTTCGAAGTTAATTAAGATGTATTCTTCGTAGCTGAAGACTGCTATCTACAGGAATGTATAATCGTTGACCTTATCTAAGTCTGAACGTGTGGGAATGCAGTGGAGAATTCCACGACCTAAACACAGAAAACAGCCTTCTGTTGTCAGAGGTCGATTTAGTACATTCGGCCGATTTCACCTCAAACTCATCTAATGTGATAAACACAAAGCGCAGTCTATCAAAAGCATGTTTAATCAAGTTATCATCTACGAGAGACATGCTGGTTGCTCAGCTGTTTCATTGACGAACAGGGTGTCGAAGGCGCACTAGACAGGGCAAACTAGCAACTTTTTGGAAACGGATGAAAATCACTCCTGAATTGAAAACCAAGTTCACTACAGCGTGCTTTTCTGATAGACTGTACCAAAAACGGAGGGGAAAATACTGTAAGAAACAAGCGATTTATCTGTTGTCTCCATTCACAAACCTAAACCATTAGGAAGCAACGATATTAGGAACTGCTAATCATTGAGCTTTACGTGAAAGAGGGGCCGTTGCCAGTTCCAGGTCGGATAAGCTATTTGTGTCGACAGTTCACACACATACAGGGCCGGACGACAAGTACTGGTTAACAATTCCTCAGAGACTGAAAGCATTGTGGGATCCCGGATACGTAATATTACCTGAAACAAGTCCGCGGGGTCAACAACGTGACCTGTTATCAAGACGGGCCCTGCAATAAATGAGACGGAGTTTCGGTTCGTTCACTCCTTTGTAATCGTTTATTACGTTATCGTGCACAACTACCACATAGGTACATGATCACCCACTCTTTGTTGCAGGTAGCGATCTGTTCTGCCAATACGGACACCACCGCACCTGGAACTGAACTGAGATCATTTGGGACAAAAGTTTTGGTAGGTCACGATTACGTGCAAGCAACGCGTGCAAGCAGCAACCGCATTTCATATGCGACCATATCGTGACCGAACTACGTCGAAACTTCCAATCTGCTCTAACTCGTACATACCCTGAACAGTAGCAATATATTACAAGACCAAAATAAGCGTTCTTCATTTGAAAGTATCTGAAAACTACATTTCACGGTGAATCTATTAACTTCACCAGGACAGCTGGAGGTCGATCAACAGTGCAGACCACAGCGAGCTGTAGCAGATTTTGACACATTCCGCTTCATAAGTTTTACTGGTCAACTCCTAGTAGACATCTGCTTCTTCGTGCACAGTGTTAGTCAGTTCCAATCCCTAATCATTTGTTGGCGGAGATATAGCCCCAGTCTCGAAAAAATACCACAAAACAGTATAACCATGGGGATGATATCGAACAATGATAATCAAAAAATTATACATGGTTCGGGAAATATTGGGCGATACTTTCAGTCACTCTTTTCCAAATCTGTTCAATCGACTCTCAAGTCAACCAAAGGCCGACTGACTGTTTGCGAGGTGTACCTCTTGGTGATCTTTGTTGGTTATAAGTTCTCGGCGGTACTTCTATCAAGGTTGGTCTTGTTCATTTGTACAAACCCTTACTTAGAAATTGGTATGCATCCCTTGAACTTACAAAACTGTTATTGGCAATTTCCATACTGACAGCCTGGATCTAAGCATGTGTACGTTGACCATTCTAAAAACTTTCGTAATATCCTTTCATTCGTACATCAATTCTTTGGTTTTAAATTAACCACGTTAATAACCGCAGTGCGTGTATTACACGATATGCTTGCCCGTTTGACTTGGCCGGATCCGTCCAATACACCACCAGTCACTTATTGGTTATGTATTCAATAGCAAACCTAAGCTACATTCCATACATCCGTTTGCGGGCGTATGACCCTTCTCACATGACGCCAGTTTTTCCTTGTCGCGAACATTATAATTGGAACAGAAACATGTCCGTTATCAGTCCGATACATCGATTATTCATTAACTGTCTCTAGAAATTTGAGATAGTTTCCTGGTTTTTCTACATCATCACCAATTGGTTGGCTGTTAAACGCTTTGCATGCTCGCTCAGTGGATTCCGCAGAGCTAGAACCGAATAAAGAAATCGATTGCAGTTGTTTTAACAAGATGACTCAGAGTAGACAGTGAGTTCGGCTTCCATTCCGTTGGTGAAAGCTCACGTAGTTTTACTAAATAAATCACTTTGCTCTGCTCAACTGTTTTACCGTTTTAGAATATGGCAACCACAGTGAACCACTTCTGTTTTTAGCATGTTGAAATCAATTTGGGGAAAATGCTTCTTTAATGTGCAGTTATTTAGATTTGTATTACTTCAGAGCACAGCCCAAGAAAGCCTAAAGAAGGGTTTTGCAACAAAAAGCTGTAATCACCTAGAGTTCCTAACACTATTTCCGAACTGATTGTAACTGAAGACACTGTAGATTTGGACACGTAAGTTCACTGTGTATTCCAGTGTTCCCCCATGCTGCACGATGTTGAGGACTACTTAACAGATGAAACTATAAATTACTGAGATAGCGTTTGTTATTACTGCGTAAAAGCATATGTGACTTGACAATGTTAACATTTGTTTGATGAATTCCACCAACTTACCAAGGGAAAGCAACACTATATTAACCCTAATGATAATTTTTTCAAAACCCTGGCGTGACTGCCTCAGTCAGTTGTCCAACGCAGCACAAAATTTTCATTAACCGGCTGGACATTGCTTGATGAGCAACTGTTTGTACTAAAAGAGTAAATCCATACGCACCAAAACAAACCCGACGATATGCTATAGAGCTATTGGAGCACAGGTGGCAGTAAATCCCCTTGTGGTAAAAGAAGCTTGACATTCAAGTGCACCTCAGAGCTCAAACTGAACACTGGATTCCATCCTGACTGAGTTCGTTCGCATTTTTGGTCTCAAAAGAAAGAAAGAGTCCAGCTGACATTTGTTATTAACAGTAGGATAACTAATCACCAAACCATAATACGATGGTTGATTATTAAGCATTATTTTTTACGCAATTCTTCACTAGGTGAAAATAATTATGAAAACCAGCGAACGGTTATCGATGAAGCAGTGATAGGAATTGAGTGAGTGGTTGGCTACCTATGTTAGACTCAGAAACTCCCATTAGTACAGGCCGTAATGTTGCGACCTTGTCTACGCTCCGCACGCGTCGTACTTCCACTGAATGTATCTACTGGTTTGACTGTGTGAGTAATAAGATTAGGAACCACTGGAACGTGAATATTTTTTGACAAATCACGCGGTGAATCTCCTAACGATTCACTCCACAAGGATCTTTAATGTCTAATTGATTTGATCAGCCGCACATGCTCAAGCATACCGTGTTCATGCGCCTCGACAAAGAGCATCTCAGACCACGAACCACTGAATCATGCCGCCGCATGAAAAACACCACATGCCTCCACGATTGGTCTCGTGAAAGAAGAAACCCTCTCTGTGGATGTCGCCTCATCTTCCGCTATCACTGAAGGCAAATCAGCGTTTTGGCAAACACACGACAGATATCTTATTAGACAAATTTGCTTGTAAGCTTTGGCGCTACGAAGAGTTGATCGCACATCACACTTCGAGCAATCAGTTCAACTCCAGTGAAGAGGGCTGTAGACAAAATGACGAAGTGGTGGACAACCTTGTCGGGAGTCGTCATCAGAAACCGATGTCGCGTTCAAGTGAAGGAAACGACAAATTAGCAGAACAATCAACGATACACCGCTTTATTCCAGATATTTCGACTTTGTTTATTCCATCCTATTTGGAGTCACTCATTGTTGGCTAAATCTGTTATTTTTCTCATTCCCATACTGATGTTTAAATGGTCTCTAGTAAGAACTCGTAAAGATGCAGCGAAATTTGTTCACGTATAAATCGTGCACTTTCAGCTTAATGCCTCCCTTATTCAGCTAAGTGTTTAGTATACTTGATAATTCCGTTCACTTGGAACAACGTAGGAGCTTTTGTTCACTCATCCATTTTCTACTCACACTATTTCGAGGTATGTCGGTTGAATCACTGTGTACCTCAGTAAACCCGCCACATGTTAATTTTGGTGTTAAGCTCATTGGAAAAATTATAGTCCAGTGCAAACTGTTCAGACTTAAGCGGTGAAGATGGCCTTAGTGACATATCAGATGCCAACAATCGTGTGTAGACCACCACTTGAGACAGGTCGACTATGATAATTGGTATGATTGTATTGCCCTCTCAGCGACTGGGCGGACACGACTACTTTGCACCCGTAAATACCACGTGATTAAATTAGCATGAAGTAATGAACTCAAATTCTGAGTCTCACGAACGGTACCAGTTGAACTTGGTCACAAGTGATGAAGTGTCTAAAAACACGAATAGAACACCACATAACCATTATGTAACCATCGTCCGTTACAACTACCTTGCACTCGGCCTCAACACTCTGCTAACTTTAATTCTTTATGAAACAAACCGCTTGCATATAGAGTTTTAACTTGGGATCGCAAATTTTTGACCGCTAGTCACTGATTGCACAAATACAGTAATTTGGATGACTTACAACTGGCAATCAAGCTTTTGTTCAACAGCTCAGCTCAATAACCAACCACGTTATGCACAATTTATTTGTGTGCGACAGACTGAGAATTCACTGAGAACGTGCATTTCACAGACTTGAGTTGTGTTTCATTCAAGTCCAAATCACTACCAGTGGCAAAGCTCTATAGCACAAATACCTGACGGTATACGTATAGGTGAAGATTGCACAGTGAAAACAAGCAACTCAAGTTAGTTTAAGGTAATCAGTTGCCAAATCAGGTTTTTAGGTTCTTTTGGGCTGTTACAAGACCGTGTATACTTACAGTATGAAAAAGTTGAAGCGTGATAGAACAGAGAGTGTTCGGGGCTGGAGCAGAGTTCAGCAATCTTATTCTGCAAGAACGTCTGTGATCTTGTGTGATATACATCAGTGGTCTGTTTTCACTTTTCCCAAGTGCGGTTTGTTCTTCGTGTTCATGAGAGATCCAAAAAACGGGGTGCAAACTAGGAGCTTGTATCTCGAAAATGTAAGGACAAATGAGAGCTTTCTGTCAAGACGTACACGTCATAGGCGATTCTGAAAAGTATTATTTCGAATCTGCTTTATAAACACGAATACATTCATTTTGTCTCTGCTCTGTGCACATAGTTCACTACATGACAAATCGCCTCACCAAAGCGACGAAGAGACGACCCTGTGAGGAAAACCAACGTTTTTGACAGTAGCACAGGTGCAGTGTGCTCCTTCACACTATGAAATTGTGCACAGAACGTCAACGCTTCTTGCTGTTCACCGGTCTTGCTAATTTCCTGTCTAACTTTCGACTCTGGTTTGATTACCGGTAACAGGTTGCTATTGCATTGGTTCTAATGAAGCCCCACAAACTCGTCGACGTCTTGGTAGACTCACACAGCAAACGGACGATAATTCTTAGTAAACCGCTTCGGGTTACTGGAGGAGTTAGCATGCCAATTCATTTTTTTACAAACTTTTAAATAAACGGCGGTTGAAAAAGTGTGTCGGTTAGTTACGGTGTTAGTAATAAAAAGTATGAGGAGTAAGATTGATAATGTTCTAGTTAACACATGTCTTGACAACCGATAGGTATTGTTGAATGGACGCAATGGCACGACTAGTCTGAATGGAATGAGCTTTGCTTTTTCTAGATACACTTTTAGTGCAAGGTCGTTTGAAGACAGATCTTTGATCAAACCCTAACCAGTCAGTAGCTCCAATTAAACGTCCGCCATTGTCGGTCAGGAGTCATCAGTACCGATAAGGAACGCTTGTGTTGCAACCAATAAACAATTTTATCTGTAATTTTAGAAAGCCATTCAGATGAAACAGAGGGTGAGCAACATGGGAAGGTGAAACAATTCCCCTAAGGCTAAGATATCGGGCACAGTCATTACAATGATAGAAACAGATAGGAGTGGCTGAAATCAGCTTTAACCAAGTTCAATAACTAACTTCGTCGTTCGCCATCGAGTACTTTTAGTGATTTCGGGTACGCGGTCAATCGAACGGACATTGCAAAAGTCCTCGCTGGGCTGGTTTCACTAAACTATCATCCAGCTTCTGACCTTGCACCACAACAGTCTGTGTTCACCTAGATCGACAGTGACGATAGATATTAATATAGGTGCCGTATATATGCGATAAGAGACGCTCGGTAAACAGGTCTGTTTTCAGCGATTTATCTTGAGGCCAAACAACAAGTTTATATGAGTAAAGGATGGTAATCAATAACGCCCAGCTAGTCAACATTGTGAGGTGTAATTAGGTGACACCAGTCACGTGGGTTTTAAGCGCTTTTGCAAAGTCGGCACTCCCACGCAGCAGGTTGATCTGGGGTAGTGGTGTATGGTCATTGAAGGTTCAGTGCTTTGACCAGACGTTTCCGTAAGCATGAAGGTTGTGAATATAAGCGGATTTCAGTGGCTTCTACGACCGTTGACCTGCTTCGATTGCGCTAAACAGACCCGACAAAACGGCTTCGGCGAATCGGCCTGTTTAACTAGATAGTTTGATTGACCCAAGTAAGCAGCGATCGCCGAAGAACATGCCTTTGTCGGTAATGGGGCTAGTCTTGCTGGATGATACTTCCAGATGCGTTCAGATAATCATCTCGTTGTCAGACTTAAGTAGCTTGTTCCACAGGAACTAAAGAAACCGTAAGGACCAAAATAGGCAACATGTACAGGTGATAGGCTTTTCAACTGGGCACGCAACACTAGAGTATTTGAGCAGCGAAATAGGTTTTCTTAAGTGTTGCACTGTTTCTTGGCAATGTTTTCAGCGTTCCTATCGCTTTTGATTGGTAACAAAATACAAACGGTGTTTTGTTTACTATTCATGTTGTACATAACTTCATGGAAAAATCAACGGTTGTTTACTACTGATCTACTCCGGATGGCCATTTACAAGCAGTGTGCTGGAACTACTCTGTTGTTCTTCTTTCCCAAAGTCATTCGTGTGTACTTTTACGGTTCTGTCTAGTAAACACATGACAAAGTTCTTGTCATGTCTTATAAGCTCAAAGCTGTTAAAATTGGTTTACTGTCCTGACCAACCTGCTTTACGATATGCAGTACGTTGTACCGTCATGTTCATGAAGTGACTTGAACGCGTTCAAGACCACTATGCCTGAGGAGGATTCCAGGGTAAAGCAATCTATTTGTGGGCATGGTTGAAGTATACCAGCTTTTGACTGGGGCATTCAGTTTCTTCTCTCATGCAGACACGACAGCCTATATAACTTTTGAAAACTGCCTACGGCATCATGTGGTCTGCTTGTGAACTACTTTAAAGGTTTGTCATGAAATTATCGGCCAGTGTTTACTGGCCGATAATATCAATAGTGTCACCGTTAGGCTGTTTAGCCTAACGGTGACACTATTGATATTACATTCTTTAGGTCGCGTAGGTGATAGATATTGATAAATATATATGATGTTGTTGAATTTTATCTGAGATATATTTCAGATTTTTATATTTTTCAGATATACCTATTCGTACAGAGTATAACCGGCGATTGTTTGGGATATTAAGGTGGTGGCAGTGGATCACATACTGTCGTGTAGCAGTAACTGACCGTTTACAACTTAACATATGTGTTACTTGTCCATTTAGCCAGTTTAACCAGACTGATAGTATTGAAAACAGCACCACTAACGGTTATCTCTCTCATTAGACATTCTGTCCCTATTTTTCTTTGGCACGTCACATTCAGGTGAATCAGTGGAATTGGGAAAGATATCCCTTTCCTATATTAAGGCTACCACACAGATTGAAAGGTTTCTTTTGACGCCGTTTACATATAACCTTCTTTGTGAGTAAATGCACCTAAGTAAGAATTTGCTTTCAAACATTTTGCGGCGAGTGGATCTAGCAACAACAGAATAGACAGACATGCATCGCGAGATACCTGTGTTAATCAGTGACAAAACATTTCCCCCTGTCAAACTGATGTCCTTGACACCTCGTTTTGTGTCAGTTAATAATTCACAATGTGTCCTATCAAATTTGTAAATGTGTCACCGGTTTATCGAATGCGATAAGTCTCCTAGTTCAACTTATGGGATGACCGCATGACGGTTAATGACTAAACATTTTCCGAAAACTGGTAACCTTGTTAATGAACGATGCATGAATACAACTCTAAAAGTTGCAGAGTGCCTCCCACATAGCCGTTATATTCAACTACCCGTGAATAATCAGAAAGTGTGACAGAAATTATGAAGCCAGCTACAGAGAATTTTGTCATCAAAATTCTTCTGAACTATTAAATATTTCAGAGGAAATTTTACTCAAAGAAACATACAAATATGAGTTCTGTCACTTGGATAACTTCTGTTTGATACCTATCACATGAACGGCATCACTGCATTACGACTCGTGTTCTGTTTCGTCAGTTCGTCGCTAAGAGTTTTCTTAGCATCCTTAACAGTTTAAATTTTTTAAGTATGGTTGTTCTGATGACTGTAATAGACAACATAACAAAAAATTGATAGCAGCAACATAACTGTCCAGTTAAAGAACCAAACGTTAAGCTTCATTAAACGGCCGAAGCTGTAGCGTTTTGTTGTGGCAGTAAGCCACAACCAATGTAGTAAATAATCTGGCGGTTTCACTGTTTTAAATCGGAGCAGAAGTTGCTGCAGTGAAGATTTACCACCAATAAAGAATTAAACGTTTCTTCACATACGAAATATGAGTGTGTCTTGAACGTGTCTACCACTGCCTATCCTGAACTCTATACACTAATCAAAATACTATGCATTGAAATCTGAAGATTCTAGTGTCTAGGCTTTTTAAGTGATCTCTCTTTGTGATACGAACTAAAAGTGATGCGTAGATGTGCGAACCTATGTAGACAGTTGGAGGCAAATGGTATGAATAGTCGGTTGAGATGCCAGAACTGTGTGTACCTGCAGATCAGCTCTGACGAATGCTTTTCGTTCATTTTTGTTCATTGTATGTGCAGGCTACAGGGATGTTTGCTGGGCTTGTAATATGGTGGTTTATGTGATCAGCTGGAGTGCTGTCCTTCAAACTGAAAATTAAGTGCAAAATTGTCACGTTTGTCTTGTCACGTGTCAGCTTCTGTTGGCGGTGTTTGCGCATTAATTCGGAACTTTGCGAACATTAAAAAATTTACTATGAGTGATCCTCTGACCACAAGTGTTAAATGAAGGAGATAAAATGAAGTTTACCAAGTGAATGAATTCAAGGTTTTTACTGCATGCTGGTTGTTGAAATCAACCAGATACAGCTTGACTGTGCTTTAGCTTGCCTCGTGGGGAAGTGTGGTGTGTGCTGGCAACCGGAACAGCTGATGGTGTGCCAACCTGTAGACACATCCGTAAATCGATTTATAAAAACCGATTAAAAGGCTAAATCAACTTATTTTACTCAATCTTCGTAAACATCATCTCTGATACAGTAACACACACATTCGTTGAGTCACCTAATTGCCGGTCTTCATTTTGTTTACATGTAAGCAAACAATAACACTGAAAGTGTAACCCTGACAGTTCTTGTTTGAGAGTTTCCCAGAGATTTTCGTCAACATTATTTAAAACGGCATAGAAGCGAGCCAGGTACGACTGTGAAGATACTTAATAACACCGAAAGCTTTTCGATGGATTCTGTTCCATGATGGGCAGGTAACTGGTTAGTTAGGGTCACGTTGATAACTTAATCTATTTTTAAACATGTTGCAACGGTCACACCTATCAGCGTTAGGTGCCTACTGACAGTGTTTAATGATCAACTGAGCAATATCATAAAACCTGGGGTGCTTTCGCGGAGAAAGTCGAAACAACCATTTTTCGTAGTGATTTTGGACAGAGCCAGAAATCGAATCGAACTTCATGCGTCATGCTGGAGCAAGTGCAGCAACATCGTTAGTTGTTTCCTGAAGAATATGATAAACGACGAACAAGTATTCTCAAGTATTTATAGCGGGACATCTCTACTCCATCTTTTTGAATTAAAAAAATTTCGTATTTATATTGCTTTGCAATCACCCGAACGGCCTTAAAACCTTGTCCTTCAAATGATCTTAATATAGGAATCACAAACAACGGACTGCAAGATTTATCGTCTGGCAAATTCTGTTGCACTTTAAAGTCTAAGCAATCTTTAATGGATATTCGTAGAGATGCTGGAAAAATCTGCACAAGTGTAAATCGTGCTCTGACAACTTTTTATGCTCCATTCAAAAGTAGGACAAGTTTGAATATCGGACTTATAATTTTTTGCGAAGCTGTACACAAATCAGTCTCAGGAGAAACAAGTTCCTTCACTGTCACTGGAAATCCAGCTGACGGTTAATTTGGACAGCACCAAGTTGAACTAGCAAATCAATCAACAGACCAAATAAGCCTTTTCAGTGATGCGAAATGGTATCTTTTTCTCGCCTTAGAAACAATATAGGCTGGACTGAATCTGACGCAGTTTCTATAGCCAACGTAGTCTTGTCTCCGTTTTCACATGTTCACGCGCGGCCTTGAACGGCAACGTCGGTTCTGTTGACCTGTTTTCGTGTTGTCGGCAAATGGTTTGTAACCCTCACATTTGCATATTGATTCACGTTTCGACAGTTTTATGCACCATGAGACCTTTAACCGTCTCACTTGATCCGAAGAACTCTCTAATGTTAAAGTGGAACATCATCTACATACATGACCACCAATAGTTTGCAACTGTCCTCAAGCGGTTCTCAGCATAAATTTGTTGTTCACATGAATGAAGATTGCTGTTTGCTAAGTAATGAGCGTAGAAGCCCGCCAGGATGGGACACAACAGCTCGTGGTGTAGATGATTAAAGAGCAAAACACCGCTAAAGGTTTAAAGTGTCAACAGTAGCTCATCAATAATATTATAAAACTTATAGGACAAGCTGGTAGTAACATGGAATACAACATTTTTACTAACGATATCGATAGTTTCGACTTTGTGATTATAAACGCTAACAAGAGAATGCAGGTTCAAGCAACGTATAACCAAAACTACCCACAATCGCTTGCCTGTCACAGAAGAGGACTTTTATTCTTAGTGCAAAATACCAGAAGGTCTTTCCTTGTAACTCGCAGATCACGAAAACCAACAGAGTGTGCGATATGCCCTACAGCGTTTAAAACTGCCAGTGGAGCAATGAGATGTTAGTTTATGTAGCTATCTTACAATGACCTGGTCCACAGTCCAAGTCTCAATTGCAACACTCTTCTTAAGTTATCTTCAGAAGCTGTTGGACAACCATTGCACCTGAATATATAAAACTGCATTCACCGACAAATGTCGTTAAAGTTACAACACCATAGTTTGGTCTTTGTCGAAGAATGAAGTGGAGTCTTCACATTTTCCCTCACGTTTTATGGTTTTGGGAATTGAAAATGTAAGAAAGTCGCACCAAGGATTTGATGCGGAATTTCTTATGGAAAACAACTTCAAATGTACTTTCCACTTTGGACATATGGGACTGGTCACGGTTTTGGTAGCCGCTGTTAATGCTTAGTCCATAACGCATGCAGCTTCCAAGATTAAGATGTCGGCTTCTTCTAGCATATAACTTCTTACTGCGGAAAATTTGTGTTTGGAATAATTTCTTTGACGGATTCACTCGTTAACCAGTTTAGCAACCAGTTCACTCACCAAATCTCAATTTACACTGCTTTCGTCCTCGTAAGTGAAAGACAGCAGTTGTACAGTGATCTGTAATTCTATTACAAATGGAAGCTATAGCTAGTACCTTATCATTTCTCTATAGTTCGACGATAACCAACAACTTACTTCAAGAGGCAGTAAAAGATTTTTAGCGTATAACAAGTATTGTGTCTAGCCCAAACTTCGCATCACTTAAAATCATTATCTCGGTATGGATTTTTAATACAACCCACCAATTACATTAGCGTCTCTATTTTTCAAACCAAACATATAATCCAACATGTCATGGCATATGCTTGGTGTCTACAGATAACATCTCTCATTATCATCAGCCACTGACAGTTTGTTTTCACTGCATCTCAAATCCCGCAGTAACTCAGAGTGAACTCTAGCTAAGACGTATTGTCACCCGCACAGGTAAAGAGGGAAACATTTAAAAAATCTAACTCGCCTGACTGCCGCTTTTGAAAATATTGTCTTTGGACCGCACAACTGTTCCATTGTTTGATGTTTATAAAGGCATTCCTTCACATTTGGGAATTCCATCTTAATTCCAAAACATGCTCTGTCTTACGCCTACATCTTCGTTGTACTTCGATTAACTACGTCCACCACATTGTGAGTAAATAAAACAACCAGTCTACTTGTCCCGGTCGTTTGCTTAACCATGACCACATTATTTCTGTGTTGTCGTTCGTTATTTTGCAAACGCTAGTAAAAGCACAGTGAACAGCTTGCGGAAAGTAAGATCGTCACATTTTGTCAGGCTACACTAATTCTAACCAGAAGCATGCGGGTGATTTATGTTACATCAGGATTTTTCAGGATTATGAGTTAACTCTTTTTGCTACAAAGAACTCACAAGATTTATTGATGGGCTTCTGGTGAAACGGTGAAGAAATTTCTTAAGCATGCCACAAATTGCGTTCAATATAACAAGAGTGATTTAATGAAAATGGTTTCTCGGAAACTTAGTAGAAAATGATCACGAATCCGTTGAAGTAAGAGGTATACCACCTAAGACGTATGTAACATATGCATGCATGTGGTATAATCTCTCAGTGATTGATAGACTCGTGTCAGCCTAAGTAATAGTAACAATGAATATTATCGGAAGAAGTAGACGTTTATGAATGTTGGAAAAATTAAATCTAGAAGATATATGCAAAACAAGGTCACAGGAACTGCCGAAAATCCTGTTTGACATGTGAAACTTACCAAACATAAACAAAACGTCTCGTGATCGTTCAAATTAGCTTCAGCTGACTAACACGACATGCGTCGAAATACATCATTGAGGGAGATATTAGGTGTGCTCCACGACTTTTCTCATAGTCATGTCTCTAAGCGAGGGAATACATCAATTATAAGAAAGGAAAACTCGGAATTCTATTCACAGGAGCGTTGTGTCTAGGATGAAAGGTAGGAAACTATGTAAGTAATATAAAGAACGACCAAATTAATCCCAAAATCCCCAGTCAGGATGGGTAACTTCAATGTGATCATCTAAGGTGCATATGCCTGGACAATCACTAAAGTATAACCAACAGAACTTTGTGTGCAGACTATGCCTTAGTTGTACTTAGTTACTGAAAGATGGACAGCTGGGATGAAGTTAATTTGTTCACTGACATAATCAACACGATTTCTCATATTCTGAAATAGACAGAAACTCACTGTTAATTTGCATTACTAATTTCTACACTTTAATGGTCTTCGCGTGGAATTTTGTCTTTGTTGAATAAGTTGTAAATCACACCCAAAATCGTTTAACAATTCCTGCTCTACTTATTTTCAGTACTCATCCAAAAGGTTGAAAGAAAACCGGGCAAACAAAAAAAGAAGGGTGACCAACATCTGATGGATGAAAAACACGGCAATGACCCAAAACGGAAACGAACCTTTAAACTCTGCAGTTGTGTAGGAAAGCAGGGACGAAGCTAGTGACGGGTGTGGTCGTTGTTTTTGCCTTCAGAAAATTACGTTTATACTTATGATTCTTTTGACCCATGTTGCGCTTAAGTGAAGAGTAAATCCAGATCAATCAGCTTTCTCTTGCAAGACATTCAACCCTAATTTGCAGATTGCATGCATTCCTTTCACAAACTTATAGCATTACATTTGTCTATTAGTCTTCAATATCTTTATCCAGATGCTTCATCTTAATTTTTCGCTTTTTCGTGATCTGTGTGCAATTTTTCGTGATTCATTCTGTTAGGTTCCCTAGTTCATGCTGCAATCCATATGAGAACAAACAACAAACTATCGCAACGCGCATTTCAACTTGTGCTTCACTACATGTTCCGTTGTTCGAGATTGCATGCACAAGCTTTTGTCAATGCTAATCATTTTCAGATACACGGAGAATTTCGAAGACATTTCGTAATTTATCCAAAAATCTTTCGTGATTTATTTTTCTTTCTTATATCTTCTGCATCTTTTCAATTTGAATGCACTGGCAGAAGTATCATATTTTTGTAATTGTTCCATGTACGAAGTCATGCTGAAATGTTAATCGGAGGCTTTAAAATTCATATTGTTTCTCCCAAACAGCTTTCATGCCCGTTGACGCTACTAGTAAAACATAACTTCAAAGCATTAGTGATATTCTATGGGGTTTGGACTGTTTTGTATACAAAAATACCTGACTCTTCCTGCTACCTTGGCGTGGTGGTTAGGCTTGCGTGCTGTTTTGATCCAGAGGGCTGTGCTCACTGTGACTACGGTCCTTGCGGGTTCAACCTTGTCAGATTGGCCAAAAGAGAGCAGCCAGACAAAAAGCAGATGGGTGAGTTGCTGTGGTCTTCTACACATTCTTTTCTTCGGCTTTGTTGGTGTGTTGTATGATGAATGGTCTGCCTGGCTTTTCATAGTTCAGTGAGAAAGTTGCTTTTCATCCTTATCTCTTTTAGGTTGTACTAACCTGCACTCCTATACTGCAACGCTTCTTGTATTACCCTTATTAAATCTTCCTTCTTAGTGTAGAACTCGTCATTGCAGCCTCTCTCTGTTTAGGTTCCGAGAGATAAGAGTCTCCCTTCCTTATTAGCCAATCAACTGGCTAACCAGCATTGGCCGGATGGATAGAAAGGCCCCACTGTCACACCTCCCGGTCTGATTCCTTCGGGTTTACGCCGGATATTTGGTGTGTTGGTGGAAGTGCAATTGGTGCAGCGCAAGCAAGTTGCAGTGATGGATAAGCTCAAACGTCCTTTGGCTTCGGTCACCGTGACAGGCTAATACGAATCGGATGCCGCCAACAATACACACATAATGAGCATTATAGAGATATAAATACTGTATAAAAATCGCGAAAAATAGCAAGGTGAGACAGTCCGTTCAGGGCTTGTTTGAAATTGAACCAAGTGCAGCAAGTGGTATCACACTAAGAACTTTGAGGTTAACTTGCTCGAGAAATATTCTAAAGTTTGGGTATAATCTCATGATAACAAACCTGAAGCAGACGCAGTCGATTCGGATCATAAACCAAACATCTTACCAACCTATTACGCTATTAGAAACGGAAAAAGCAGTTCAAAGGTAGGTTTTTAACATTAACTTATAAAATTAGACGCAGTCGTTATTTACTTTGAATTAATCAACCTGGTTTTCTTTACCCCGAAAACTATCTTTGATGGATTCGACTAAACCATTTATTTATTTAACCAAGTTCACTGCGTTCTCGTCGTTCGGCTCACACCGGACGGGTATAATTTCGAAACGATACGGAAGTGAAGATATATAATCTTCATCCCGCTATCAACGGCCAAATTTGAGAACTGAGTACAGAAAGTTGACATGATTACGGAAAGTTGGCTAATCATCGCAAGATGCCCATACCGTTTTGCAACCAACTGCATCAGACATTCACATGGTAGCCGTGTTGTTGTAAGGAACAGTAGGTTACATATGTTACGTTTGTTATCTTACGCTGACTCCGTCTTCGTGTCATTATTACTGTAAGTTTGAATTGCAGAAATCTTCACTGTAATCTTGTTAACAGCCTTCCCTGTCGTGTACCGCAGGACAATCATATTTTGCGTCCACCAAAAATGACATCCTTGTAATTTATTTCACTGAAACTTTACCTGTTAGTTCTCTAATCTCAGTGGGCTAAAGAAACGAAACGCAAGAACTGCCGAGACGATTAACAGGACCACCGTGTGGATGCACGCTGTTTTCCTTCTGAAAATAGGTGCATGCACAACGTATTTGGGTCTTGGGATGATTATCACGTGAAATGACCATCTGAACTGCCAAAGAATTCGGTGGAGTGAGCAACTCGTATGTAGGCGGACACTGCACTGGTGAAAGATCGATCGCCCTGGACTCAAATTGAGACAGAAATTAAAATTGCGTCACTACGTATTCTGTCAAACAGTTCTATGTGATGATTAGCAAATGCAAAATGATATCGTTGGGGCTTATGTTAGTGCGCTTCAGTGTGTAAGGATTAGCTACGCATTCTTAAAACTCATGATATGCTGTCCCCCTTCTCCTGAGAGTTCCAGCGTCTCAAATATCTGAAAAAATAAAAGAAGACATTCAATTGTAACTGCGGGGTAACATCACGAAAATATTACAACAAACAGTGTGCAGTTATTTTTGTTGCTTACGTCGGAATTCTCGTCACTAAGCATAGAACACTGAAGTCTTTTCCATGCGTTAGTTAAGCTGAGATAGTACACCTTCGCGGACCAATTACATATAGGCTGCCGCTCACTGTTGGCGAAGACCCTACTCTGATAGACCTAGTCAATGAAAACGTGGGCTTGGGTGGACCGGAGCAGTCGAACAGGAGAAGCGTTATTAAACTGATGTCACGCCGCTATAAATTTCGAGTGCGAAAATCGCGCTGTTTGAAAAAGAAAAATGGCAAACCAGGTGAGGTGGACAGAGATATATTTTCTCAAAGAAATAAATCTCTGACTATTATAAATCATAAACAAGTTGTTCTACATCTCAGTGTAATGAACCGATGCTTTCGCTAAATTAGCAAGCCACGAGCAATAAACGAAAGCCGTCTTGTAACACAAACGAATGCTTCCGCACCAATTCAGTGAAGCATAAATTTATCTTTGAAAAATGTGTAATTCATAGTGAGTAGTCTGTACGTGTGGTGTGAAACTGACCGAAACTCCTTTGAGTCCAACCACACCACACAAGTTTGAGTAGGTTTCGATCAGCAGATTTACCGCCGGTTGCAAAGCCCAAAACAGTATACACACTCGCTCCGCCTTTTTAGGAACTAAATAATCTTATTGTTTGCGGCGGTTATCGTTGTGTCTCATGTTCCACCCCAATAAGGTTGAATGATTGTCGAATAATTTGTCGTCATTCCGACTAGTAATGAATTCAGAGTGATAGACGTGTAATATGGGTCTTCTGACATGATTGGAAGCGAAACTGGGCGAAATACTGACATCGATCCTATTGTTATGTCGTAAGGTATAGAACCGGTATAAAAGTGATGACTTTGACAACAATCTGCATCATCTCAGTTATCTTCTGTTTCCACCAGGAGGATGGCTTTGTCAGCGGATGTGCGGATCGTGCACAGCCCATCAAACAACCTCTAAACAAATACTTTACACCAAACCGCGGTGTTGTCCGATCTAGCAGCAGTGTTCGCTGTCATTGCTGTCTTCGTGGTTGATTACCATCGTCCATATTCCTAGTACCTTTATATTTCTAATCAGTAAATCCGCAAACTCAGCCGTAAGGACGTGTTTGCTTATTTCAAATTAAACACAACCCTTGTAGACGATTTGAATAACCAGTGGGTTTGACTTACTTTCGGGTAACCTGGATGAAGCTACTCAGAAGATCGTGACTAAACTATTCTCTACGTCACAACCCACAAACATTACGTATTTTAGTTGAAGTCTCATAGAAGTGAGACAACCGACTGCCAGCCAACCTCATTTGCAGGTGAAAGCATTCAGGTGTCAAAATTTCCGACCAGAAAACTCAGTTCTGAGATTTTCAAACAAAACTTTGGTTCAGCTACATGCAAAACGTTTGTCTCAAGTCCTTAGTGGTATCGTCGAACATAGGACCATGTTGAGGCACACTCATTCCTGCCTTATGAATCGTTCAAAAAACTACACGCCAGACTCTCCATAACCAAGTGATATTGACCGCATCACTTAATGTCCTTACTTAAAAAAAGAACATCGTGAAAACCTTGCAGCCCTTTGAAGTGTCTGTTGTAAGGAGAAGTAAAGGGTCACACGTTGTACTTCAATTAACCAAAACCTCACCAAAATACGAAAGCAATAATTAACGTTAAAATTACACATTTGAAATGCATGTTTTCAAGGTGGTCGTGTAGACCCACTTTACTGCACATACAATTCTACTGTAGAAAAGAAAAAGCCAAAAATAATAAAATTGCGAGCCCGACTCACGACTTTATTTTAGCTTTGGATATAGTTCGTTTTCATTCTGCTTCCATTCACAAAATGACTACTCACACAATTACCGTCGTTTATATGCATTTACCTAGAAAATATTTAAGTTTGTCTTGAAAAATTTCGAATTTAACCGAAACATACTGGTGAATGAAATAAAACATTTTTGGAATCGGTATTAGTGTTTCTAATGAATTCAGTAAGAAAGCTCAGTAACTGTAACTTTAGTGAATAAGCTCAGACTTTATTCAGTGAAGCGAGTAATTGTTTCGCATGAACTGTTTTCGAAAATCCAACGGCATGTTCGGTGCACATTTCTGTTTCAGATATATCCGATACGGTAAAATAACTAGGAACTAAAATCTGCTAAATTAGCACTACTGGCAGAATCACAACTCATCATTTCTGTCACCGGTCTAATGAGCATTGGAGCAATTAGTCCCATTGTTTTAGTTTGCCACACCCGATCGATGTAATCGGAATTGCTGACATAGATAACCGCATCTCGCAGTGGATGTGGTTGCAACAACCACCAATTTATCCGCTAAAACAAACGCTTAATCCTGTTTCGTCAATTCAGGTTGTTAAGTGGGATAGATAATTTTGGGTCATTTTCGCAAACGATTTCCTTTGAGATTGTTCTTAGTTAATTCAACCTCAGAATGTAAGTGTGATCAATAAATCGAATATTTCCCGGTTATATGCGTGATGGAAAAAAATTCATAATGAAAACGGAATTCGAAATTCGGTTGTTTATAATCACCTCAAAAAGAAATCTTTCCATCCCAAAGAAAGCAAGCCTGATCAGTAGGGAACAGAGTTCGTAGATTTCCTCTAATGCACCCTAATGTAGAGCAATGATAAAACAGGACAATCAAAATTAATAATGGATAACAGTTACGAGCTGGACATCATCATCATTTGTGTGCAGCTTTCGAATGATGCTAGATTATCCCCATAGTGGATCGTAAGAGCTCTGCAACTGAAATACACCATGCATTCTTGGTGCTCGCAAATCAACCTGGGACATTTCCATGCTTAAAGCAGAAATGTAACTGGAACTTCACTCATAAAACACAATGACTGAGATTGTCAGAGATAAACAGGCTAAGCGCAGTGCACGATTAGTGGCTTAGTGATGAACGTCCTTGTCTTGCAAACATTTTGATGACAGCCCGACTTTCGGATTTGGTGGAGTTTACGAATACTAACGGAAGGACATCAAGTTTAGAAAACAACCCTGCATCTTCGTTTGAATGAGAAGATTGCTGCCAGATCTGTATGAAGGCGTCCAGCTGCGAGTTGTGAGTCAGAAATGGAAATCCGTCATTTTAACTTGATACTGAGTAAATTTTTAGATGCTGGCAGCTGCGTTTAGCAGAAAATTAGAATCCGACCGTTGAAAGTTTAACTCGTGTTCAAGTACCTCATGTTCTGTGGCAAGCGCATTTAGCGTCAAGCATCACAATTCTGCTTCACGGGAAGAAACTGTTGTGTCGCAGAACGGCCGGGCGAATACAATCGAGCCGTAGCGATCCTCATAACAGTAATACTATACGCGCTGTAGTAACCCAGAAGAACTGATACCTGAGCCCACTATGAAGAAAAAACTCAGGTCTCCAGAAGGACAGCATTTACTGCCTCAGTCCGAAAACAAGTTACAAGCGCAACTCTTGTGTATTTATGGCTCGTCCAGCGAACTTATGATTAATGTTCAATGAGACATATGGAAAGCGTCCTAGGTCACATACCAGTGAATTAATGTCCAGTGTGTTAATCGACTCGGGAAATGGACACATATAGTGCAGTAAAAGTAGAAAAACAATGAAATTTAAATTTACAAAGGTAAAATTTTTCAATAGAGTTTAACTGTACGGTTTTTGAGGCATTTGACATCCCAACAAGAACACGGAATAACACGAAATATTTTATAACCATTGGTATTCCTTCGTTCACAAAAACAACATTTGGAAATTGAACCTGACTTGTTACTATCTTCAAGCAGCCGTCCATTTTGGAGGAATAAACACAGAATTCATGTAGAAAATTTTTTCGGTTCTAAGAAAAATCCACTTTCTTCAAAATGACTCATTTTTACAGATCCATTGGAAGAGTTTCTGCTGAATCGTTTTTTTAAATTTTTGCAACATAACTTCTCGAACCTTAATTTGGGCACATTTTTGTCTTTGTCTCAAGATCAGCCGGTTTTATTTTTGCTGCATCATCTGGAATAAAATTTGCTGAAGCCAGACTTGACGTATTTATAAACGCGGATGTTGGCCTGCCGTTTTACTTTCGGTTTCAAAAGGAACACACCTTCGACTGAAGTCCATGGTCTTTTATGTACTTCTCTGGTATTGGGAAATGATATGTCTCCCAACATATGCTCTCGATCATAATACTGTATACTCGAGCGATAGCCACTTCTGTATTTCGTTTATCACAAGGATCATAACAACGGATCATGAAACGCTACCATATTATATACAATTCTGATCATATAGAGGTGAAGGGATGATTTCATCTATTTCCTTCAACATTGCAAGCTTGGTCATAAAATATCTTAGGTTAATTATTACCCAGTATTTTTTAGTCCAACTGAAAGTTAATGGCGGTCCAAGGAAAACACGGTGATTCGAACGGAGCATTGAATGAGGTCATGGAAGGTCCAACTTGTTTCAGTCATGAAAACGAATTGGCAGTGGAACGAAACGCGACAAATCATGCTCCGAAGTTTTTAAATAAGGCCTCTGCCAAAAAACAAACAGTTTACTGGAGATATGTGTAGAAAATGCAAACCATACCAGTTGCCATCTTCTCGTGAGTCTAGGTCAGATGGGCAGATCGTAAAATAACTGCATCCAATATACTTCAAAAAGCTTTGTTAGTGGCCAGCTCCGAGGAAAAATATATCGACGTCTTGTCAGAACGGAAAGTCAGCTGGTATTCTGGCAAGACCTAATGGCAAATTTTGAGGGTAAACACTGGTACGGCTAAAGAGCGAAGGCCCAAGATGTATGTGTTCTACAAGAAAACAGGGGCAGTAAGTGACCGTCAAGGGATACTTCAAATGGATAGATTGTTGCTTCCATCATTAGGGTGCAGAACAAACTTATCTACTTGAAACACGAACAGCAAATTCTTGCATAATCAGGACGTGCCTAGAAGTTCATGTTAAAAATATGTAGGATCCAACCAAAATACTCTCAACCATAATTAGCAGTCGAGAGTCTCATTGTATGCCAACTACTTCAGCATCTATCAATGTTCACTTATAATTAAGCACGTTTTCCGCAAAAAAAAACAGAAACCCTGGTGACAAAAGCTCTGCTGTTCACAAACCTACCAGAGACAATAAAACAAGCAAAAGTTTAGGGGAAATTAACAATTTCCTGAGACTGCAGGGACATTTTTTGGGTGAAACTGGTTAGTTTCATGCCAAACGCTATCCAAAAATCTTAAATGACTAACAACTTGCGGTACACAGAAAGGCGTGTAGCTGTTTTCGAAACCACGCTTCAAGCTGAAAATTTGGCTAAACTGCAAACCCAAATATTTGTCTTCATTCTACTGGTAGACAGACTGCTCAATCATGGCACCGATTTCCGGAATAGAGAGTCATAAACACCCAAGTCAAACAAAAAAACGGGACATAATTGACATCGTAGAAGACTTGAGCTGTACCATTTGCTACCCCACTCACACCCAAAGAAGTGGGTGTGGTATGCCTGTGAGTATGGATTTGTGTGATCAAGCCACCAACACTGATTAGCCACGCCTGGTTAGCGTGAAACTGGAGCAGTCTTCTCTAGGAACCAAAAATCGACGGACTGCAGTGGTAGAGACTTAGCTGCAAACACACATAAGGGTCAAACGCTGTGAACCAAAATTCAACATTGGGAGAAAAGCAAACAAAAATGTTTGGACTTCGGAACTAAATAAAACCTTCCAGTCACACACCGATAAAACAAGATGACTATCAAGATCGGCAGGTTTTGACGCATTAAATTTCATTCTGTCGGATTGTGAAACCTTCAGGTTTGTCAGGAAACATTTAAAAAATGTGGTGATGACGAAACCATCCCGTATGCTGAGTTTTAACAACTTAACGTTCATCAGTGCTTTCTTAATATGACATTTATTCCTGATACAAATCATGGTCAACATTTCAATAACCCTTAAGAATATTATCAAGCAATAAGGTTTGTACACGTTATTTTAGTTCCATTTTCATTTGGAACCAATTCTGGATATCATCCAAATATCAGCGCTAGACATGCCGTTTTGTAAACCACCAACCATGTGCAGGTCAGTGGCTATCAAGGACCACCTTTTTAAATACGCTCTCTTTCAGTTTGTGTTGTTTTGGATAGAAAATGGATTTACATGAATTGCGAATTTTGGCATGATTTACATTATTCTGTGGCCCAAGCAGCGTTGATCATCAACAGCATAATAATACTAACGACTCTCAAAAACACAATCAGTTTCAATATTTTATGAAACCCTGAGAAACTAACTGATTTTACTAACGCAAACTCGTTCCGGTGAGGATCCTCGTTTGTTCAGTAAGTGTTGAATTAGCAGGCAACCCATCGAAAACCCGTTGAGCAGCTGTCAACCAACTTTCGCGTTGCCTTCAGCTATCCTGCCTATGCTTGAATACCTACCGTTGAACGTTTGCCTCACCAATCTGGCACTGTCATTGAGTTTTGGTTGTTTCGCTTGATAAAACTGCGGTTATGCGGTTATACGGGGAGTCCTAAGCAAATAAATGGCAGCGGCATCAGAAGGCAAATTTAAGTTAATTTCCATCATGCACACAGTTCAAAACAAGTATATCCATGCTTGGTCGTTATTACAGAAAGAACAGTGCACAGACAAAACGACTTTCTTCGACACATCACGTTCAACAGCCTAGAGCAAGTCTGCTCGTGGTCTTTCGCACTGTTAAACGATCATTGGTGGTTGATTCAGCTAAGGATATTCGGAATCGTAATCCTTTACAAAACTGTGCGTTTTTATAAAATAGCTTGTCTACCAAACTTTAAACTTGGATCAGATAAAGAGATAAATATAGAGCGCTGCGTTAAATACCCAAGTATCCTGAATATTTATTATAGAACTGTGAAGTTTTTGATCAGTTTAGTGATCTCTGCATTCTTAACCAGCATGAGAATTCGTGATCACAGTACTATTTGTTGGAGTCGGTGAAGAATCTCACTCTGATCTTTACTTGCAATGAGACGGCCGGTCAGCACTGTTTACACAGGGTTGTAATTCAGCGTCTGGATACGAGCATTTGATCCTGCTAAATTCGAGACTACTATCATTGTGATTAACTCATTGGTCTCACACCCGCGACAGTCGGATTGTGAATTCCGGCCTGGATGAAGTCGTGCACCGATAATGAACCCTGATAATAGCAAAATCGAGTCTATGCAAAATAAGCTGTTGAACAAGATTTTGTACATGCAACAGCTACAAACAACTGGATGGAAAGTGTGATTACGTGAAGGAATGCAGTCGAACTTACTTTCGTTTCACATGTCAGTTAACTGTGTTTCTTTAAATGACTTAAAATTCTGGTTCATGCATTAAACCTGCTAATGCATCATCAGAAACATTTTTAGCAATCCGCCCAGAAACATTCATCTGTGGGGTTTACGTTCTGCCAAAACGTGTAAGTTAATACGTGACAAAAAACCTGGATTAAAAACTAGTTACAAGTATACGAATCTACTCGTCATTCATATCACCTAAAACATACACTCTTAACCATATTGCTAGACAACATGGATGGCGCTCTTTTTGAGCTGATGTTAATGGATCACATAGTTTCAGAAATAGAAACGTGAGAAATAAGATATACCTTGTTGCACATACCTACTGAATGGTACTCAACCACATGATCGGCAGCGGGATAGAATAATTTCATCAAGGATTGCGGCAAAACCCACATCTAACAGCAATACCTCTGTGAGTAATTTCCGACCATGTTGGCTGATGTAGGCAACCTTCATGTGTTCAACGACTCTGACCGCTTAGCCTGATAGTGGATGACTGTGTTTTTTCACAGTAAAAATTGACTCGGTTTCGGCGGTAAAATACGTAAATTCCTATTCTGCAATCCTTACAAACAGGGATCGCAAACTGATCTTACTGTGACAAAACAGTTGACCTGTATAAGTTTTGTAGAACGTAAGCAATACGATCACTCTGGTTAATCACCTTCGCAAAAGTGGGGATAATTAATATTACCTATTTTCAACACAGTTACCAAACTGTTGATAATTGAAGCATAGTGACTGTACAAAAATAGATGAATACTCAAGTGTGAGTTGGTCCTGACGATAAATTGGATTCCGCACCTGCTTCCACACCATAATGTGACTAAATCAAAAAAACACTAAAGGCCGCCAGTGCCTCTGTAGAGTGTACCTCAAAAGTTGGACTGCTCACAGCTTTGAAAAGTTCATCTAACTGATATACTAAATGGAAGTTTACAAGCAAGCCACATCCGAATTGGTTTGAATGTACTTTCAATCAAGTTATTAACTATGAAAAGCAATATTGTCCATAGATATACAAATGACTTGTTTAAAATGGTGCGTTCAATTGGAGGTCCAATAAACTTATTTTTGAAAATTACAGTTTGAACTCATGTTTGCTTGTGTGTCAAACTCTGTGAAAAATGCAGACGAATGTAGCGGAGATGTGCATCCTGTGTCCAGACGTACTGGATAACTGTTTTCTAAATTATTATGAAGTACGAAAGCGAATGGAATGTAATATTTTGTTACGACTTGGCGCAAAATATTTTCCTGTTAGCAAATCCATGAAATATGTTTTAAAATGAATTTAAGTTGTACTCGGGTCATTAGAATCTTCATTGAACACCTTTGTTAATGCTACACAATAGAGCCGAATTAAAAGCAGCTATGTCTGGTCTACAAGAATTATGCCTGTATGAACTTGATGGAACAAAATGCTAACGGGCTTGAGTAATGTATGTTAGAACGCACCAACAGCAGCAGCAAATTCACCATCAGACAAAACCAGAAGACGACAAATTTCAAAACTGGAATCTGAAAGCGCATCCCTTTCATAAGTGATCTACATATTTTAAGAGAGTGAACAAAATGTTTTCACACTAGCTTAGCAAGTAAACGAAACGTCCACCACACCGTTAACATCACACGAAGATCGGTTGGTTACAAAATCTAATCTACTGATTACCTTCGCTAGTCAGTAATATCCAAATAATTGAATTATCATCAGAAGATTCGAAATTCTCACAGTGTAACTAATAACATCACGTCCGCCACCTTCAATACAGTATAAATCACAAATCTAATTTAACTCGTTGCGCGAAGTTTTGCTTGCTCGGGAGTGACCGCGACTTAACTTCGTTGATTGAATGTTCACTAAATTTCAAATAACTGGTTTAATTTCGAGAACGATTACTAGCCCAGATATTGATAGTTCGCAATTTAACTTTGGTAGACAATGGGGATCCTAAGTGTTAATAAACCAAGTTAACTAATTACCGTTAATAAATTCTTTTAACTGGCTTTTAAGCTTGCACTAAAGCACCATATATGGGAGTCAAATTTCTGATAAAAAGCTCGGCAGTTCATGCCTGTCTCTTATAAACAACGCATACACGAAGTGCGAGCATTGGTGGGCACGGGTAAGTTTTACTCACGGCAAAACTGCAACGCTACCTGTTTGAGAAGAACTGATAAACAGCCATATAACAAAGTTGAAATTAAGAATGTTACACAAACTGCGAATACCTTTAGTTACGGTTAAATAAAAAACATATCGTCACAAGATTTTCCGTCAAAATCACAATAAAGATCAACTTCAGACAAATGCGAACAGACGCATGTCACGAGGTTCAGTTTTGATAACTATCAAGTCAAAAATTAGTTGCCACGTCCTTACATCCGGAGGTTTCTAGAAAATGTACTTCTTGCAAAATTGAACGTACTTATTCTTTATAATCACACAATCGAGATTCCACCGGAGACATTTTTCAAGGGAAATACCCAACATTTTCGTCTCATGCAATACTGAATCATATGTTTCAGGCTGTTAGGGGGTTTTCCATCTGGCTCCATGTTATAATCTCACTGGTTGAACGTTAGGAGGAATATGTAGCGTCACTTAACGACTTATTCTGTTTCACCTCTCTGAAACTCAGCTCACACGTATGAAGAGTATACATGTCCATTTTATATCGTTTGGGAAGAAAAACGCGTCAAAGCTGAGAGATTTAACTAGCACGCATAAACAGCGGACAGAATGCGCCAAAAATTAAGAGTGGGGATATTGTCTCACAAGCTTCGTTTTATCTAAAGTAATGGGGAACTGCGAACTCGCTGATAAGGAGGAGTCCCACGATCGTCAGCGACATGCTGAGCTGCAGGCGGCAGTCAGATGGTTAGCGTATGAAGCGTACTTGAAAGAAGTCACCAACATCCGGACCATTCTTAGTGGGAGTCCTTCCAACTTCCTGATTGCGGTCCAACAGGTAATCAACTTATTGACTGATGAGGCCGTTTAGTGGAATTCGAAGGTTTTCACCTCGTGAACCTTCATGTGCATCGATTTGATGCATTCCCTCTTTTAACTTTTAATTTCGGAGCTGATACAGTTCAGTTTTCTCTTCAGTAGTTCATGTTTGGCGACCTATGCGGCCCATTAGTTGTTGCTCGGTATTATATCGTGGAGTAGGAAGCAGTAATTAAGCGAATAGCAACGCTTGCAATGCAACATCATTTCTCTTTTGATAGTATGACCACCTTACGTTAATTGTTTTTAAACATTTTCGATTAGTGTTTATCGACAATTAAAAATCTTAGGCGAATGTAAGATATGAACAAACCTACCAACGTGTGTTGTTGATTACTTCAAGCAATCTCCACAACTAACCAATACCACTCCCTCCAAGATGAAAGCATTCCAGAGAAATCCCTGAAATATCATTGTTCAACATTGTGGGATTTACTAACTGCTATCGTTTACTTACATTCAAGTAAATAACAAACGTGACTGTTTAACTAAAGAAAGTGAGTAGATTTTTCAATTTTGTCTTCCCCTTGATAATCTCTGCCGATAGAATTTTAGACGCCATGTGTCGTCCATAACCTGTCAATCCATTATGGATTGAAAACCTCTAAGTTTCCTATGGCGCTGCCTGTGTGACTGATGTAAACGGATGCGTGATCCGCAGCTATCCACTGAACTAGATAAGATAGAAGCAAGATTCCTCAGTCAAAATGCTTGGAGTGCGCTCACATCATTTATTATGCATTGAGTCTACCTGAACGTCAAATGTGTGGTTCTCGCTAAACAACCAGATTTGTTTATGCTAATGTTGCGCTCAAACAATCAAGGCACTCCAACTTGATGCTAGCGGTCAAAGTGAGTAAATTCGAACCTATTCACTTATCTGTGGAAAGGATAAAGTTGCGCCAATAATTTTGAACAACTCAAACAGTTGAGCTGAGCCAACTCAGGTTTGAATACTACGAATGTGTTAATGTGATGGATCATTTGCGTTTATTTTTGTGGGTGATACGGATGATAACTAGTAATCGTAGGACGCAAACTAATCTATGCTGGTGCAGAATTGTATGCCGACATCCAAACCGCATGAGTTCTCAAAGTTTTGTATAAAGTAGACGACTTGGAAAGGTCCCCTCCATCAAAATTCTATTTCACGACAATTGTGGAGAGCAATGAATGCAAAGTTGAAGCAATTGTTACGGGACTCTGACATAATATATTCAGTTTTACGTTTCTATGAACACTGCACAGACCATGGCATAACGAACGGTTTGATGAAAATCAGGGTTGCGAGATGTTCAACAAAACGCCGGTGAAACCTGAACTTTTAGCGTAAACGGATATTCTAAGATTTCCGAAATTGTTTATAAAACTGCAGGTAGTAAAGTTGAACTTGCTTTGCACAGGTAAATTCGTTTTTGTCAAACTTCTCGTCAAAAATTCCCGCAGATTTTTTATCTCATTGGCATCAAACTGTGAGAAGAAAGAAAACTGAATAGAATGGAATGCGGTTTGTTTTCGATACCGTAACAATCACATGACCTTCTCGATAGGATGGCTTTCTTAGGTATCAGTCTAAGTACAATTGGTATGAGACAGATATAACCTAATTTTGAGACTTCCACTTGTGGCCAACCATTAAACCGTTAGTTTAGTTCACGATTGTACTTCTTGAAAAGAAAAGGACTAAGGACGGCTCTGGGCAGTAATCACTTGAAATGCGGGTCAAATCTGTTAACCTTGTGAACGCTAATTCTGGCCAGTCAAACTAAATTCATTGTTTTACAAGGTGTTTGCACTTGGCAAGCGTGACTGATCCCAAACGTGGGCAGCACGCGGACTCCATAGGTTACAGTGTAAAGTAGTGTAACTCATTTTCTGGCTGAAATGTTTTTACACATGTCAAACCAGAATCCGAAGCGTACTATACCCATGTTAGCAAGTGAGCTGCACGAAAAGAATAGTATATGGTTCCCTGAATAAATTTGTAGTGTGCTCTGGCAGAATTTGTAGAGCTGTTAGAAACTAACGGACTGGATGCAAACCTCTTTGCAATCCCTGAAAGGTTTGATTGAATCTAACAGTGTTAAAGATGGTGCTTTCTCTTTTTATCGTTTTAAGAAGTTTTGAAATAGGTCAAGAGTAAATTCAAGATCAAAGTAGAAATCCGGTATTTCAAAAAATCATTCTTGTGCCGTTTTAAAATGCTTCCTTAAGATTGACTAGCAACTTTGTGTAAGAAACCGATTCAAAAGTTTGCCTGATTTATGACTGCGTTCTTGTCACATAAACAAAGTAAATCCACCCTTCACTTTCAAAATATTTTTAATTCCAAAAATCCGAAAGTCTTTTCCAAGGAAATATGGCATCGCATTTTCTCCGGATGAACCAGGCGCAAGTTTCAATCAAATCGGCGATTTAGTATCGACCCACCAACTGACAGACATTTTGTCAATAATCTATTATGCTGAAGTTTTAATTTTTCATGTAAAAACAAACCAAATTTCGTTTTGCCAGTGTACTAAAGCACGGTCACGTAACCGGTGGTCTAAGTCAAAACAGACTGGCTAATTAGTGGCTAAAAGTGATTAGTACGGCATAAGATAATTTTCATAGAAGAGTTGTGACCTGTGACACAAATTCAGAATGGGTATCGTATTGAAAAGGAGACCATTCACTTAACAAACAATAAAGATTGATAAATATATAAGATCACCTTGTATTATTCCGAAGAAAATTCAGGTGACTGCCTTCTAAGTTAGTTACGTTTTCCAGTAGTTGATGGAAAATCAAAAGTTATTGGCGAGTAGTAAGTGATTCTGGTTCTCATACGGATTGAACATCACTCTTAATCGATCGCAGCTGAGGCATTTCCAGAGACTTTCCAGCCGGCACCTTTCGAAAACAAGCACTAGACTCGAGCTTCGCTCCCATTAAAGATCGTCAGTAGTGGACATCCTTGCCAAGGCCCGAACTAGAAATCTAACCACGCTTGCACGAGGTAATCTTACTGACCACTGCGCCAGTAACCGCACATCAGGCATGAGTGAATCAACAAATATGAACGTTCAGCCATATTCGCTTGTGCGCAATGCTGTGAGTACCCGATCGCCTCTAGAGGAGACCTGGTAGCTGTTCTGTGAACTCCAATCGAGGACCTGTCGAATAGGACTTCTCTGAAAGTTTAAATTGCAAAAGCCGTTAACCTGTCCAGCGCTATTTCATTGCTGATGCATATTCCTTTTAAAAGTGGTCGACATGAATATGTGTGAGAATGTGACAGCTTGGACGTATTTTGCGTGATTTTTGGTTTATATAAAAATATGTAACGATCAATCGTATCTTATCGGATGTATGGGACAAAACCTGCAGGATTTATCTAAGAGAGATTGTAATTCCTATTAACTTATCCACAAAATTCAACATTATCAATCAGGAAAATGTATCAAGTCATTCACTCACTTTTTGTAAATGAACAGTCACCACCTGTGTAAATCAATGTATAATCAATGTATAATCGACTGTTGGTGTATCTGACGTCCGAATGCTATCAGTGCAGATCGATGGTACCAATTTCGGTGGGCTATGCTATACAGTCAGGTGTCCAATGTGAAACGGCGAACCCCTAACGTTGCGAATTTGTGGGAATTGTTCACATATATTTTGTGATTGGCTACATCTGACAAACCGTATTTGTCGCGCAAACGACTTACAAATGTTTTGTTCCGTTATCGAAATTTCATTATCCAGGTAAGAGTTTCTCAATGGTTTTCAGAAGTTGGGCAACGTTTGTTACTGAAATTACAGAAGATCACATTTTGGAAGCAGCTGTAGACTGTTCAGGAAGAAAATAGTCGACTACTGACCGGCAGAGGATAAGTTAAAATTTACACATATCCTGGTGGCTACGTAACATTTGTAGCAGCACTGGAAAAGCTATATCTTCCTCTACTAAAGAACTTTTTTGAAAACAGAAAGCAGCACAGTTCCTTGAGTAAAATAAGGTGGAAACCTCGTTACATATTTAAATTCCAAGCGGTCATGCAGGCGATCAACATACAAAAGTTAGAGAATTAATCGCATCACCCAACTACGTAGTATGCGACATTCCTTAAACTGCGCCAGGTAGACGACTAAGACTACATATTACTGCTGACTCCATGAACATAAAAGAGGTCTTTACCACATTACAAACGAATTAGCCTAAATATCTTGATAAAAAATTGTGGGCTATAAATGAGACATGCAGTTGGAAGGTACTACTTTCTATGTAGCGCAGCAACTGCGCTAATTTTGCGTTTGGCTACGCAAGGTTAACTTATTCTCTCATGCTGATCAACATTTATTCACAGGTTTTTCTTTCTTGCGGTTATCATGCAGCCCGTGTTTTTGGATTTTGACATTTCTTGCTGTCTACATTGAAGAGGAGTTTACAAAATTGACGACCATCTTCCGGTTGTTCCTCACAGACTACAGTTTGACGGTGTGTGATGATCATGTCGACTATTTTTTGATGACGCTGTGATGAACACCTCACTATAAAATACTGAGATCACGAGGCACCCGTGAATTTGTACACTACCATTCCTCGTGTGATATGCATTCTGCGGTACGCAAAACACCCCTAATACTGCTCACAAATACTCAATACCGCTAGCAGGCGACAGGAATAATTTGTTAATATCAATCAACTAATGCCAAACACAGTGTGTTTGTGCGCGTTTAGTCACATTTCTGTGTAAATAATGGTCTTAGTGTGAAAGGTCTATTGGGAGCATTGTTGTTGCTCAAAGTTGCTAATCCTGCGCAAACAGTCTACTGATGTAGTCGGTGACCTAGTTGCCTCCGTTGATTACACGATGGCAATTCATACTCACATTGTCAGAAAGAGGGCAGAAACGCACTATTCTGAGCACGTTTCAATTGAAATGAATAAACTGCTTTCACGGTAGACTTACTCCTAATTGGCTAGTTACAGGACATGCATTGTTGACGCATTTGGGCAATAGCGGGACTTATTGCAATGTCTGGTCTTCTCCTTGGTGTCAGGTCAGTGATTCTCTGGTTGACAACGTCGCCCAATAACAAAGTGGCCAGCTGTTGACCACCAATGGCAACAAGAACGTGTACTATTGACAGATGTTAGCAACGGAACATTTTGGCTGAGTGACTCCTGAAAGATGCAGACTGAAAAGTCTGCGTGAATGCAAACTTGTCAGCTGTGAATTTTTTCGATTAACATCATTCAGTTGCTTGAAATGCAGTTTGTCAGTCTTCTAAGTGAACAGCATGCTTCACAGTAAAAATTTTGCTTTTCAGATAACTCAACCGCATTAAATAAAAGTATCATTAGTAGTGAGTTGTGTTGTTCATGACAAATTGCAGAAATTCGTGTTACCGGAAAACGGCAATGTTGCTGAACCAGATAGACAACCGGTTTCCTCGATCACTAGGTACGTTCCTGACCAACGGTCATTCTGTCAATCCACCTCGTACTTTCGGGATCCAATTACGACATTTCCACTCAAGATGTCTGTGTTTTACTGAAACGGCTGCAATCACTTGACTCGAGACAGCACTCTGTGTTCAGGAACAACTGTTTCCGAACTTGATCTTCTCCTTCAATGAATCACTCCATTTAACCACTTATTCAGCATCCATACTTTTTGGCTGTTTGTCATAGAAACGTGTTCATGTTGTTGCAAACCTGGTACTGACGAGTTAAAATCAAATGATTTTGTTCACCAGTTCGCGCGCTCTAACTACTTCGTTCAAATAACAATCAGTCAAGATGAAATCTGCATTTACGATTATAGACAAGTTAGTTTTTCACTGTTTACAAATGTCGATTACAAGGCAAATCCAAGTATTCTGAACATTATAAAACGGTTAGTTCATTCAGGTGATCACAGAAGTTTCCTCAAACCTCATTACTGCTACTCACTCTTTTCTTAAATTCGTTGTCACATATCAGAATAAATCAAATAACTATACGACTGATGTTCATAAGCTTTACGAAATTTTGTTTCCTGTTAATTCAATAAACCCGGCTGAAAAAAATGGTTACAAACTACCACGTTTGAAAAAAAAGAAAATGTGCATAATGTTTTAACGGTTGCAATGATAGTTGAATAAGACAATGAGGAGTTGCAAATCACGTGACGTTCTTCGGGGTAATACTTCATACATTCTAATGAAACATTGGCATATAATCGAATTTGAACATTACGGCATGATTCTATGGGATAAAAGTCACGGCTTCAGAGATAACGCAGATAAATTCGAAGATGGAAAATAAAAGTGTGGATATGCTGACTACCAGGACAGCCGCAACTTGAACACAAGTTGTTTTTGAACACACAGAGATTTTGACACCCAAATAGTCAATGCCTCGGCAAATCGGAGAGGGGTGTATTTCCATTAAATTCGAAAAATCACGGAAGATGCATTGTAAGTTATGACTGGCCCTTTTGGACTGTTTTTCGCTAGCGACGTTGTCCAGTACCACCCTTCAGTCTTTATACAAGAGTCTGGCGTTTCTAGCTGTCTTTGCAGCTACTTGGGAAAATGCTGCTCTATACGTTAAGCAAGCTATTGAGATGACCTTCCTGCACACATCATAGTTCAACCATATGAACATGTGTTCAACAGATGGAACTTGATAGACGATTACGTACGAATTTTTTCTTCACCAACTTAGCTCATGTGAGTAATGTTTGAGTGTATACAGCGTTGTCTGGTAAAGTGATAAGTTGTTAATTTGATCCACATTCAGATCATATATAATAAATCTCGATTCCAACTGGAACGCTTTACTCGTTAGGTCTGAAACTTGGACTTTTGAACCATTTATTTATCATCAAAACATTGTGTCAAGTGAAATACACTATTTACTCTGATAGGTGATATACAGTACTATCATTTACACTTCATAGTTATGCCGAACGTCAAAAGACGGTAATCTAATTCATTCACAGAAGGCTCGTAACATAATTGGAGTTTACAAAAACCAAGCCATCAGCCATCAGAGAAAATCCGGTTTCTACGCCGGTCACAGGAACAAAATATAGACAATAGGTTAAACTGATCAAGCGTGATCAGAAGCTGCATATCGCTATGTGGGGCAAGTGATGCACTAAAGAATGACGTCTTCATCTCCAGAACGTCTATCAAAAATAGAACAGTAATTGTTTCCGATAAATCCATGTGTTGACTGGCGTAAAACCTCCTTTTTTGGCCTCAAGAGAGTAATCGAAATCGCCCAAACCGGTGAGTTACGGAAACGGTTCTCACAAACTGCCATGTTTGACTGCAGAATTCTCACTATCATAAGGTGTAAATTTCCGCGACTGTATAAGTTGTTCAACGATTCCAGCAAATCCACAGTGAATAATGGAGTAGCAAAAGATTGCCTTTAAAGAGTGTACGGATTAAAACATTGATGAAACTTTACATTTGTAAAAATGGCGCGAACTTCGCATTTCAACTTAACGGACTCCGTGTACTGAACTTTTGGACTTATCTCAGTGTAAAAATTGTCAGAAAATCGATCCAATAAAACCAATTGAGGAAATTTTGACTTGTTAAGTGTATGGTTTAATACAAGCAGGCATAACCTAATTAACTTAAAACCAAACGTATCGCAGCGTTGCACCGTTTTATTTGGTATTCACGTGTGACTTAGCCAGTTATTCGTCACGTACATTAAAAACTGAACTGGGAAACCAGCTTCAGAAATCCACATCACTTGATACTTTAAATTTAACAATTCTATTACAAGCTCACTGTTGTTGCTTTCACGGAGACCTGAATCGTCAGCGTGATTGATGTTTTACTACTCAGTACGAATGTGTTCACGTTGTCTTGCTAATAGTTAACATCTTTCTCGGATGAACAGGTTACTGACCTTATCAAAAGTTGTACTTTTGTGAACATTTTTGAGTGCTTATTCATGTGGTTTAAAGCTCAGCGACAGTAAAGTCAATCTGCCACTTTCCGTGTGTTTGCTCCAGATAACTTTCTCCGTCTGTGGAGGATTAGTGACCCCTCTTTGAAGGACAAGAATGCATCAAATGCTACTACGGAGAATAACACATGCTTTGAGGCTTTTCAGTGTAATATGCCATAGAAAATGATCTGAATGCCTTAGAAAGTGAGAGAAATAAAGCGAGAAAAACACATGACATTTCTCGCTGGTGTTAGCAGCAACCAGCAGGATTCATTTATCGGGCGATTCACAGCGCAAGAATAGGGAAAATTATCAAGCAATCTTGCTAGAGACTCGAGCATCTGCTTGGTCTATACCTCTATGCTTATAATAAAACTTGTTTTTATTGGACGATTGACTGGTTACTAATGCAAACGTTTACTGAATGTCTAATGCAACAAAGCCAGTTATATTCATCTTCTACAGCGACGAGTTGACGACGAGGTAGTTAAATACAAACGTTCGTAGTCGATGAACGACCACCCGATTAACTATTTAACGTTCTGAATCAAAGATTGTTTTCGTGAGTCATAATGCAATTACTAATGATCACTACATGCGGGCATCGATTTTGATTGCAACAATCTTTAAGTTCATTGCAACCGATAGAAATTACCATTTTACAGCCAAAGGTGAACTTGCAAGCTGAATTCTTTGGATTACTACTTTTTTGGTAAATAACTGTTAATGCTGTTGGGCGAGCTGAGAATCTTGAAGAATCAAATCAGATCTTCCGCTTAGGTCAATACACCAGAACTTATCAACAAGCTGACTAGTTATCAATACCGTCCGCGTAAGGAAATTCCGCTGAATTACGTTACGCTAGCACACCTTATACATTCAGTTATTTCTTTGCAGTCTCGTTGGCAAATGTTATGTGTGGTAGCCACCATATTATACGTTGTTTTATCCTTTAATTTCCAGTACGTTTAAAAGCATAATATTTATTTGTTTCAGTGAACAAGTAATATTTCAAACAAATATATATATTTGCTTAGGAGCCCAAATATTTTTTCGTGTTTAGTTTCAGTCACAGATCACTGGAACATTGTGGCCATTTTTGGTTGACACGGAGTTAATCAGTTCCAATAAATCGAACTGTACTTTATTCTTGATTTGTCTGTTTCGTGGTAAATATTGAAGTTCATTTCAGAATAGTCTCTTGTTCATAATACATGGCTTGCAAATACACTCATCATTCATAATTCTCCACCACCCACACGGCAACGGTAAGAGATCTCTTATAGACTTACTAGTTGCCTAATGGTAAGCAAATCAGTTCAAAACCAGTGTGGACCGCTCCTGAATATATAAATCATCCCACACAATTCTGTGTCTGTTCTGATGTGATACACGCTTCGCGCATCAATTCGAAATTCGAATACCTTTGTGAAGTACTGATAGGTTGCAAAAGAACAAAGCTCCTGTCAGCTACCATCAGTCAGAAGTGACAGACTGTGGAGCAATTTCGAGTGAAGAAGCTGCGAACAACTGCAATAAGTTTAAACATTAAACTTACCTAAATTACCAGTAACTGGTAAGAATTCCTGGATACTATATATCGAACACAAGTAGTCGCAATTCCCTTTTTCTCGCAGATATTCCAGTCAGTCTTTTGAAAAGAAGCAGTATATTGAAGCTTTGCTTGCGTTTGGGTTGGTCACCAGCGTATATTCTTGCAAAGACCGTGAGTAAGCCTCTAGTCACGCTTTTAAGAGTAAAGCACGTCGCTCAATACTCTAAGTTTGCTTTTGGCTACTGCATTACAAAGTTGAAGGTATCTTTAATGAGATTCAGCATAACCAAATTAACGTAGTCAGACGGATGTGTTTCCACTTGGTATTTTTAAATTGTAAATTTTGTAGGATGTGGGAGTCTCCCGGATTATCTCGGACATCAGGTAAACTCGTAATAGAAGGGTGCACAATATGTACATACAAAGAGACGTTCAAAATATGTCTGAGAGAGAATTTCAGCAGTTTATAGCATGATTACTTTCAGACTTGCGACCTTGTACATGATGTTAGTTAAATAATACTAATCCTAGAAGATTGTGATTGTCAGCAACTCGCAAGTTGAAGTCCACAGTATCTTCCCTATTTTGACCGATTAATATAAATATGTAGCCGTAGGCTTAAATTAGATGATGAACAGACGCGAATCATGTGATGTTCACTAAAGTACCAATAACTACTCAATTTTGAGAAAACATAAATCTCTCGGACTCTCTAGTTGCACGATTCTTCGAAATACGACATATTTCTTGCAAACACGTGAAATAACCGGTTTATTATCGTGGATGATGTCTTGTAGGATGCCCATTTAAGTCTGCAAATGAAATTTTCTTAAGCGTAAAATTTTTTCTATATGCATTTCAGGTACATTCTATGTAAGAATCAAAACAAAAAGGGAACAATGCTACACAAATAACTGAAATATCGAATTTAAGAACCCCACTTGTTTGAGGAGCTTTCGAGATGTTGAATATTCGAAGTCTCTGTTTCTACGCACAACGGAGTAATTTCCGTCACACCATCGTTGTGTATCAAGACTTTCCGCATAGAAATGAGTTAGCCTTTAGACTTTTGGCATAAAAGATAAAAAGAGTCCTACATTCGTTAAGTTAAGAACTACTCGCGCAGCTCCCACTTTGTTTTTCCTGCATTTTTCAGAATGGGTGAAAGTGGATAACCGGAGAATGTGAGACTAACTTTGTAGGTTGTACTACACCGGAGTTTCGATTCTTTTGATGATGTTGGAAGGCCACGTGACCGAATAAACTTTCTGCTCACTACACCTGCTCACGTTACATGGCCATAATATACATGTTAAAAAACTTCCAGCGGTATGCCGCCACCATATATACAACGTGACTGTTGTTGGAAGATATGGCAGGCAAACACAATCGTGTGCGTTGAAGCGGCCTTTACGTCCTGCTAAGTTTAGTTTCTTTCCGGTCGTGATAATTGCCCCTGCTTCCCACAGGGGAGTGAGGGAATGTTGTGAAATAATTTTGATGATAGGTGGCTTGCAGGATATCGCGTAATTGTATTTCTTAGTGGTGGGTGATTTTTGATCTTCTTTTCAGCTGCATACAAAGTGAAGATGAGATATCCGGAGGTCACCAGAAGTAGTAATGGCGTATAGGCGTCGAATGTGTTTTGGGAAAAGTTCCATTGTTTACTACTAATCATCAAGACTGCTCGTCCTATAGGCTAAGTTGTCCACGGTAGATGAATTAATGCCGACAATGAGTGGACGCGCGAAATTTCCGTTTTCTGCTGAGGTTTTAGGGATGTCACCATCAACTCGTGCAACATTTCTAACAGATCAACAGCTGCAGTGATCAGCAACAATCTTTCCAGTGCAGCTTCAAACCTGTACTATTGGGTGTTGTTATATTGTGAATTGATACCACTTACCTATGGATCAATCGTGGAGGACACCGATAAATGTTCTTCTATTTGCTTACAGAAATATGAATTGGGTCTTAAGGCAGTTAGCAATCAGACTGCTTTCATGCAAACTAGTCGGCGTTTGTACGACAATCTGTGCTGCAGAAATTTTAAACAAGATCCAAATGTGAAATACTGGAGCTTTGGCCGGATTTAAACCGGTCACAGACAAAGCCTGCCTCAACGCGGCAAGTGCCCTACCAGCTGATCTACTAAGCCATACCAAGAGCTAGGAAATTTCACATTTGGACTCTGTTACCCATATGTTTCATTGTTTCATATGGAATCCACCAAATAATCCAGGGAATCGACTGCCCCGGTAGGATTTCTCGAACAGTTCGTGCTGGAATCTGCGGACGCTACTGCTGAGCACAACAATTTTACTAACTTTCGTGTCTTTCATGTTTCCTTCACATACAGGACTACGTGGTGTTAAACGTGTGTGAATTAAAACAATACACTTCACCTCAAAGGTCATAAACCGTCCGTTCATTCTACGCCCACGTATTCTCTCAACAGTGATCTTATAAATACTTGAAAGCTACCGCAGACTACTGTCTACCTTGAAGTACTTCCAAAATAACCTTGGTCGACATCTCTTCAGTTTGGGTTTGAAATCCCTTTGTAGCAGCAAGATGGATTATGCCTACTGGAAACAACCTTATTTAGTGTAGAATAACTCTGAACCACCGCAGCTTTCGTTATTATATTGGTCAACTCTTTCGCAGTCCTTTATTGTAAACATGCTAAATACGACATGCGAACTGTTTGACTTTACTCGCACTAATTTCGGTGCGGATATACTAAAACGTTGTTTATACGGGCTGAACCCCACTCACTACGAATCATACATACCACATTTCAATAAACACACCTATTCTCTTTTGAAACGAAGCATTACGTGAGTTTTGCCTCCGTTAAAACTCGTCAGTAGCACCTATCGTTGAGAAAGCCAGGAATAGAACTTCAACAAAGCTTCCATACTCTATGGAATTTTCTTGACTGCTTGCACGTGGAAAATTATGTATGACTGAGGTGAGGTCATCAGTGCAGCCATCATTAAGGTCGTTTCACGAAAACGCGATGGAAGCCCTAACCCAGGCCGTGGTAACACTATGTGCCACTAGCCAGTTCCACTGAAAGTGAGACTGGAGTATAGTGCTCAGTTTGGAAAGGGGCGGATGGAGGATCTACAACGATGCGGCAGGTGTAATAAGCGATGACAAAACATTAACCTTTAGCAAACGAATATCCTACCACTTTCAGATATATCATCCTTCACACCTGTTCAACTCCAATATTTGTAGCGTAGTGCATATGGTATTCAGATCCACTGAAAATACCCTGGAAGTTTGTCACCCTAGTTGTTTGCATGTCTTTCTTGACAGCTGATAATATACTACTATCCGCGTGCATTAAATCTTTTCGTTGGCCGTCGGCTGTGTTTAGGACAAGGTCGGTATTAGAAGGTTCACCTATTATAATCGATAGGAGAAAAGAGGTTCCCGTTGAAAAGTAGTGTACGTCAGATGTGCAACTAGTTACAAAAAATGGTTTGTTGATCGTGAGTAGTTAGTGTAGTTGCTTAAGAGTCATGGGATGGGTGTTTGCGAACAAAAGGTTTGTTGTGTGCGAAAGCTGAGGCAAACTGTGGCATACAGCAATCGTTTCAAGGGTTCCATCCGGATGCCGCCCTCAAGGGAATAAACGCGACCAACCACTGATTGAGGTTCCGCAAATGGCCCAGGTGATCAGATTAGAGATTGGAATAGAACAGAGTTCCGAAGTTGCCATATGAATGAAGGTCATGCGTAAGAATGCAGCGACAATAGCATTCACTTGTGTAAGGAGCTATTCGACAACCAGTGAACATCTGAAGAGCACTGTCGATGTTCTTGCTCGGAACTTTACTACGTCAATAAGTGTAAGACGGTTGGGTCAATGGCATGTCATTTCAACCAATCAACTTTCCTGGTGAACTCAGTTTCGGAGGTTGAAACGAAAAGTTTACGATCAGTTGCATTTTTGCACCATGACGGACAGCTATTACTGACCTCCGCACCATCAAAGACTGCACTCCTGAGGTCCGTAAACTTCGGAGGCTTTTTGAACTGTCAAAAAGGGTCATTCTCGGTTTGCTTTGATGTTTCATAGTTGTTGACTCGCTTTTCTTCCGTTAACTTCTGCATGAGACCGAATTAAGACCGTTCTAGATGGCGGTGCTTCTGATATTTATGATGCTGTTGCGCTACAGTCCTAATGATCTTCGCTTAACCAGGACTTGTTTTGTGTGGCTATAATCGACTAGTTCAGGGTGAGGATAAATGGACCGTTATTCTAGACTGTGGGCAAATGCACGAAAATTAGTTGAAGTCGGTCACTTTTGAAACATAAACCAAGCTAATTTAGTGCTGCTAAAATGAGCTTACCATGGTTCATCCCACGGCATACTGACAAGCTGTCGATGCCGAGAATCGTAGGCGTTGGATGTTCCATAGTAATAATGGAGGACGTTGCGAATGGTGGCCCCATGGAAGTAATTATAGCCATCTTTGTTTCAACAGCGGGTGAGCGGAGGCAAACGATATATGGATCTACAGGATGTAGTATTTTCAAGTTTTACCACTGTCCGGAAACTAGACAGCGACCCCTTATTCATTGTGCAACTCGTCATATGCTACTGATAGTTCAGCAAATAATTTAGTTTCCACTAAAAACATATCGCGCTGACGATCCAGTAGAGCTAAGCGAGGTGAAATAAATCGGCTTGCGAGAAACCACAGACATTTTGGTCTGATCACTTTGCTACTGATGTTGTCGAGATTCCAGATATACCGAACTGTTGTCATCGGTCTGTTTAGAAAATTTTCCGCAAGCGCAGCCTCTTCAACCTGTTTACCGACGATGGATTCGGTATACAATGATAGTGAGTGGTTTACTAATAACATTTAAGAGTGTAGAGACAACTCGGATAAAGGACTAACATGACATTCGTCGATGTTCACCAACGAACACTTGGCAAGAGGACAAGATCGCGGAAGTTGCTTTCATTTAGCTACCTATGGATCAGGGATCTCGAAAAGTAATAGTCGGTAAGAGGTGAGTGAGAAGTAAAGCAAATTGGATTTATTAACAGGTTTCCTATCAAGTAAATGAATAGGCGTCTTTAGCGTTGAACAAAAAACCAGTCTTACGAAAAGTGGGCCAACATCAGTGACTGACAGGGGAATTTGCGTACATGAAATGCCGTTTCAGAGCAAAAGTTCATTCCGTGATAGCAGATAAGTTACGAAGTTACACGCGTAGGTCAAATGATGTAGCATTAACATGCCGAATGTCAATGCCTGAGGTTTCTAGTAGATATCAACATGTTGAGCGATAACAAAAAATGAAAGACGTCCTCAAATAATGAGTAAATTTAATCGGGCGAGTGAGAGCGACTGCTGCAAACAATGACCGAAGAATATGTCCCACCTTAGAAATAGCTACCGGATTTTGAATGGTTTCCGTGCGAACAAAGTTTACGATATGAATGTTGCATACAACTACAGGTAGAGCATGAGAAAACTGTGGAAAATATTACTTGAGAACTTGGAAACAGATCCAAAAGCAGTAAAAGGATCTGAAACCTTTAAAATACACAGATGAATCATTTTCAAGTGAGTGTTAGCCGAATGCTAGTCAACCAAACAAGGTTTAATTTGGCGCAAGAAAGTCTGCTCAGAGAGGTTGGAAGTTTTGGGAAACCATGGCTCCATTGGTGCTCGGGACTCCGATGCGATTAGAAATTTGCTGGACAAATCTTGAGGAGATAACCCCGTCGGATTGTTACATTTTGTCTACATATGAGATGGAAAAGAACTGATGGGATGCAATCAAATTTCAAGGAAGCGCAAAAATAAACTAATTTTGGGCACAAACATGAGGTGCCACACGGTAGAATTTACAGCGTAGGTAACTAATCAAGTAAGTGAAACATAACAGAATCCCCACAAACTGGTTAGCCGCAGTTTCAAATGCATTTGTTTTTTTTGTAATTATAACAGAATGTGACGTTTGATGACCGCGTTTGATGTTTGATGTCGTTTGAAAAATCACAGAGTTCGTGTCGAAAACTGTACCTCTATATCTTGGTTTCCTGTTGACAATGCTTGGTGCAGTCCGTCGGTTTCTATACTAGCGACTAACATTTCTATCTGTCCTAAGTCAGTCACGAATATGTTTATTGGAATAAGCATCTGGTTGTCCATTAATCCGTACACGATCGATTGTATAAACAATGGGATATGACGAATATAAACTGTATGTTCGCAGTCAAGCAGACTGCTAATGTTTTGGTTTTTTGTGTTACAAATATTTTGCGGTGTTATAATTTCTGGGTGCAACGCCTCTTTCTCACGTTTAACTGGGTGTTAATTTAGAACTAAAATCCGGGTATTTAGATAGTATCAAATGCTGAATTCCAACTTTCGAATAAAGCGTTCGGTTTCATGCCATCGGTACTAAAACTGACGTAAGCATATCAAGCATAGTAGTAGACTGATCCCTGTTTTTCGACTATCTCAATCACGATTATACTCATTGTTCACAAACAGGTTATACACTGCTGGTGTGCAGTTGATGTCATTCAAATTGATCACTCTGTTCTTTTCTAGATAAGTAATTTTACTCAGATCTGCCACCAGCATGAAATATTGATTGGTAGCAAAAAATGCAACGTCGACAATTAGTTCTTGCTACAATTACCGTTTAATCTAACAAAACGTCATTTTTCACAGACCCAGTAGGTTAACAAATGAGATATATGGTTTTTGAATTTGATATTATTAGACTGTACACGGTAACCGGTTGCAGCGGATGACCTAAAGCAGATATCGCGTGAACACAGTTCATCGGCCAAAAGTGTTCATTCTTAAATTGTCAAGTATATATCAATCAAATTTGAACAAACTAAACCAAATTTAAATAAATACTGTGCTGTGTGAACAATACTGTTTTTCGACTAAAAACAGAGCGGTTCATCGATCTGCTCAGGAATTTCGTTAAAAAACGGAGGGCATTTTTTCTTTCAAGGAGAAAGTTTCACTATACTCGATAGATCTAACTGACTTTTTAATAGCTTATCAACCACGGCGCGAATTTCTGTTAGTGTGCTCGAAATTTTAAAGTTTCACTGATCCCAGACATACAATAGAAAGAATTTTCGATCTGTCAGAAAAACCCCTATGAAGGGTTAAACTACGTAACCCACTGAATGAAGAGAACTAAATCTTTTTGTTGTACAATAACAATTCAAATGTGACTTTCTACCATCTAGCTTATCCACACTGCTTTAAAGTAATTCTACTCAGTTTGACCTAAACAAAATCTAAGGGTCCACTTACGTTGAGTTCACAGCATAGTTCTAAAACAACCCCTCAAAGCGGCTGATGTAACCTGTTCAGGTCTGAAATATATAATGGTGGTAATGCGAACAAGTGAAGCACATATTCCAACGAACATATATAAAATGAAATTTAACATTTCTTCCGTTCTACCTGCAGTCTTTTAGTTAACCTGATAAAATGTCATCACGCCACACGCCTGGAATTATTAAGGTTCGAGCGTGTTATGATATTAGCCATAGTTTTAAGTTGTATTGCATTCGGATGGACGCATTTAGTGGGACAACTACATGTTACCAACCGAAGTTTCAGCCCATTTACCCTTGGACTCACCAGAAAAGTGTATTGAGAAAATTACGCTCAGTGGTAAAAACTGTAGAAGGGCTTCTTTTAGAAGGACATCAGCGTTCAAATCGGGTCCAAAACGGATCAAATTTTAAATTACGGGCTTGCAAATGAGTACCGGCATTCATAAATACTCCTTCATCCTTGATTACTGGAGGGGATGAAAAGCGTAATCTGGTCAGGAATTAAAAATGGACACCATATATTTTCGAAAAATAGAACTGAGCTGATTAGTCCCCATGAAGCACTTGGTTACAGTCATCGACTACAAAACGACATGGTTTTGAGGCGATGTTATTTCGCTTTTGTGTATGCAGTCCCTCGGTAAATTCAGAAGTTAGATAAAGGCATCAAAGCTTTAGTAGTGGGGATTGAAAAAAGGTCAGTGGCTTACAATCAGAGCAGCCAACAACTACGTACATATCGTTGCTTGTCCTTGATTCCGACAAACAAGATGACTGTGAAGTTGAGGTCGACGATTGTATGTTACGCTTCATTTTCAGTTACATCGAAAAAATCTGAGTTCCTTGCCGGGGTGCTTGTAAGTTTTACTGTTCGTGTCAATCGCTCGAAAAGATACTTGAGCTCTTCGTGATTCAGGCAACCGTCACTTATGTCATAGCACTAAGCTAAGGTACATAGTCAAGTTACATAGTTCAAGATGTTTTTCTCTAATCTGCCTAATTGGACAGGCAATGATAGACTGTAAAACATGTGCAATTTACCCCTTCTATGGTGTTTGCGACTGTGGATGCCATATTTAATTGTGTATGGAAACTATCTATCGGTTTCTTTCCGTAGTTCAGTTGTAATCTGAAATCGAACAACGCTGTGTTGGTTGGCTACCAAACGAGCAAGCATCTATCACAGCTCCAGAAGGGATTGAGAAAGGGTTTATGCGAACAGGTAGAAGGAAACTAACTCACACAGGTTCATGCATCATCGGTGACGGTGACCCCGTTGTCTAGTGAGCAGGTGCATGGACTACAATCTGCCGCGTATTCACGGATCGTGGGTTCAATTCTCTGACGCTGGTGGTCCTGATGAACTTCAACTGGGTCGAAACAGCTGTCCACCACTTAGCTGGTGATCACTAGGACCAGCTGTTCGCATAAAGCAATTACGCTAGAAATCTATTTCTTTCAAAAAACGTGCAAAATGACCTAACTGGACTACATGAATGACTAATCAACAGCCGAGCAGTTCGGTTGCAACGGATCTCTGGGAGACAGCACAGCGGATGAACGTCTGCTAAAAAAGCACGTACTCAGCCGTCTTCCTATCAGTCGGTCATATCGACTGATAACCATGTAACCGAACTCACTAAAATCCCGACAGCCGAGAAGGACAGAGATACCTATTAACAAGCCTATATCAATTGTTCACTCGTCGGTATGAGCCCATATATGTGGCAAACTTGGTGAAGGATGGAACAAAAAACAGCTTTGCATATGCCAAAATGATATCTGTTCATGTCTTCTCAAACTGCGAATTGCGACGACAGAGGCTATGGTGAAAAATTCCAACACCTCGTTTCAAGACGGAAAACTTTTGCTATCTTCTGCATGTTTCCGTTGCCGTGTGAAATGAACTTGTTCTTTAGCCACTCAACCTAACACCATGCCAGCAACCTACAGAAGAGGAAAATGCGAACGTCACTAGAAAGTGAAATGGGGTAGTAGTTCTGAGCTTTCGGTCTGCTTAGTACCGTGGTGTCTTGTATGGAGATTATAATACTTCTTTGTAGTGTTTATCACAGATATCACGTGAAACAACATTTTAAAATGTACTATTTTGAAGAGACCGTGACATTTTCAAAAAGAAAGAGAAGTGGACACCCAGCGATAGAATTTATGCGTTGAAGCAGATGTGGGTAATCCTGGTTCTGACTGGAAATGTCATTTAGTAAAAAGGCGCTCATGAAAGGACCCAATATAGCGTTAGGATTAAATGCCTCAACAACGGTAGTATCGTGTCAATTGGGAGACAAGGAAGTAAGTCAGCTGTAATAGTGAATTTGTGAAACGAGTTAATGGGACAAGTTCATCTACAAAAGGAAAGCAATGGGTAAACCAATTCTGCAACATCAGTGTGTTCGATACATCTGCACGCAACAAGCTCAACAGGTGCATGATATAATTAACAAAGAACAGTGAGGCAAAAAAGAGTCTGGTGTGAATATCAATCGACTCCGTTGCATTTCTTTTCATCGAGGCCTTTGGAATGAAAGGTGATTGCATAACTAATTATATCTGTGAAAACTTCTGTTCGAAGTATCACCACTTTGAAAAGATATGCTCAAGCATGTAATTGTAAATGTCGAACATTACAATTGCCGTTCAGACAAACCAACACTAACCTGATCTTTCTTGGTGCCTCTATCACAGTTTACTTTAAAATTAAAAGTCCCTGTATTATCAAAGAATAGAAAGTTTCAAGAAAAAATGCCGTGTACAAAATCTTTTATGAAAAGAATCCAAAATCAGAGAGCGATCAGAAAGTTGTTAATCAAAAAATCGGAAAGGGATAAAATAACCTGGTAGGCGATTGAAATCGCTCTGTTGTGGTTGAGAAGACAGACCAACCAGATCTTCGATAGTCAACGATAGTCAGGCTGGGTCAGTGGGACTACGAAACAGTTCCACAATTTAGGCAGTAGCGTTTGGTTGAACGAACTGTCTTCGAACATGCAAATCCGGTTGACGTGATCGGGTTGCAACTGCCTCGGTCATCAGCAAGACAAGACATGTGACCTTTCCAATGTGAGGCGGTAGGAGAACCGTGGGAATAAACGGAACACTTCCCTNATGTAATTGTAAATGTCGAACATTACAATTGCCGTTCAGACAAACCAACACTAACCTGATCTTTCTTGGTGCCTCTATCACAGTTTACTTTAAAATTAAAAGTCCCTGTATTATCAAAGAATAGAAAGTTTCAAGAAAAAATGCCGTGTACAAAATCTTTTATGAAAAGAATCCAAAATCAGAGAGCGATCAGAAAGTTGTTAATCAAAAAATCGGAAAGGGATAAAATAACCTGGTAGGCGATTGAAATCGCTCTGTTGTGGTTGAGAAGACAGACCAACCAGATCTTCGATAGTCAACGATAGTCAGGCTGGGTCAGTGGGACTACGAAACAGTTCCACAATTTAGGCAGTAGCGTTTGGTTGAACGAACTGTCTTCGAACATGCAAATCCGGTTGACGTGATCGGGTTGCAACTGCCTCGGTCATCAGCAAGACAAGACATGTGACCTTTCCAATGTGAGGCGGTAGGAGAACCGTGGGAATAAACGGAACACTTCCCTCATGTCTGTATATCAACCACAGTCGATTGGTTGATCCGGGCTTAATGATCCCAGGTTCCTTTTCATACCCTAGTTAAACCCAGCTAGGAAGTGTTTGAGCTGGTTGGGTCATCTTTGTGACTTGTTATCATCAAGATTTTGTCAACCTATGACGTTGGGTTTCGAGCAGTCTGTTCACCAAGTTGATGCTGATGCGTCCTCGCTTGTTTTGACTATTTCAGGATGTGCCCGGACAATCACTTTGATGGTTGTCAAGCTGTTCTGCTTAAGTTAACACCACTGCAAGTGAACTGGTACATAACATTATTAACAGAAAAGTTTGATAATCTACTCTCGCGGTTACACAGAACTGGTCCTCTGGCTGCTTGAACTGGGCGCGACTGCACAACCGCATACTTTCGAGCCAGAACAAACCTTAAATTGTGCATGATTTCGCTGTACCCAATAACGAGGTCTTCGAGGTGTTCAACTGATGAACACCAACTTGTTAGTCCTGGATTAGCCCAGAGTTTCTGGATTTCTGCGAGGTAATACCTATGAAAACGTATTAGCTGACGTTGTGTGCACAGAAGTGATTCAGCCAACCTGCTGGGTTGCCATGGTCTAGGATATACAACAATTGGCGTAGTTGCAGGAATGTTCAGTCCTCATCTACAAGATGTACACAACTGAGATATTTCACGTTTGTGACTGACGAGCGTGAACGAGATATCAACATATCTCAATATACGTCCTCCTTCTGCTCTGATGAAGTGATTAAAAGGTACTCGGTGTTTCGAATTGAAGTTCGGCAGGTTGTAGACGAGACTGGCCATTATCTGAGGTGTGTAGTAGTTATCGTCTGCTCAGTGAGTTGCTTAGGTGATACACAGAAGTTGTTACCCTTCAGTAACACAACTCACAACAACATTGCACTCAACTTAGAGGAGGAAATCAGTGAGTGAATATCATTTCTTTACTTTTCACTACCAGGACAAAAAAACGATAATGGAAATACTCGATAATAGCGCCTATTTAGGTTTCTACTAACATGACAAAATAGATAACCGCGAACATTTGTGGGCATAGTGGACAAGCAGAGTGTACGTATAGCACCACAATTCAGACGGGACAAAGCAGTGACAGTTGGATTCGAACCTGATAGCTAACGTCATCAACATAACCTATGGTGCATTTCGTTACGACATTCCGCTAAAGACGAGCGCTACAACAATATTTGAACCGCAACCGGCCTAATACTATTGTATCTCTCCCTCTCGATTAACTAACCCGAATGCATGTGTTTCAGCTGTTCTAGAATTTACAAAGACTTTCTAGCTGGGTTTAACTAGGGTATGAAAAGGAACCTGGGATCATTAAGCCCGGATCAACCAATCGACTGTGGTTGATATACAGACATGAGGGAAGTGTTCCGTTTATTCCCACGGTTCTCCTACCGCCTCACATTGGAAAGGTCACATGTCTTGTCTTGCTGATGACCGAGGCAGTTGCAACCCGATCACGTCAACCGGATTTGCATGTTCGAAGACAGTTCGTTCAACCAAACGCTACTGCCTAAATTGTGGAACTGTTTCGTAGTCCCACTGACCCAGCCTGACTATCGTTGACTATCGAAGATCTGGTTGGTCTGTCTAGGGAAGTGTTCCGTTTATTCCCACGGTTCTCCTACCGCCTCACATTGGAAAGGTCACATGTCTTGTCTTGCTGATGACCGAGGCAGTTGCAACCCGATCACGTCAACCGGATTTGCATGTTCGAAGACAGTTCGTTCAACCAAACGCTACTGCCTAAATTGTGGAACTGTTTCGTAGTCCCACTGACCCAGCCTGACTATCGTTGACTATCGAAGATCTGGTTGGTCTGTCTTTTCAACCACAACAGAGCGATTTCAATCGCCTATCAGGTTATTTTATCCCTTTCCGAATTTTTTTGTTTAACAACTTTCTAATCGTCATCTAATTGTGAGGAATTGTCATCTAAGTAATCAGTGTGTTGATCGGTATTTTGCTTCGCGTCATTTCCAAAACTGTTCAGTTCCCAAAATCTCTGATAAACGTGACATTATAAAATCATTTCTTTTCTCTCTAATTTTGCTTTCTGAACGAATCGTTGGTTAATGCCACTAAGCACGAATGTACACAGCTGATTTGTCTCTAATTTCGATGTAGATTGAGCCAATGGAACTTTAGTTAGCTATGGCGAGCTGATAGCTGTAATCGTGACCGAACCGTTTAAAATCGCAACATTAATGCGTAAAAAACGGATACGTAATGAGGCCTGCATTTCTCGTTTAATGATGGGATTAACGGCAGTAAGCAAAACGGTAATTGGTCACACAGGAAAGCATAACACATTAAGTCAGACGTTTCTGCGATCACTTATGGTAGAGCAGTAGCGGAAACGTTAACTTGCTGTTAACAGGCAATGTGTCCTCTTCACGTGGCACTCAGCAAGTGCTGAGCAATTTAGTAAATCCCTATCGAATTTGCTGATTTGGAATACAAAGTTATCTATGAACCCAGTATTTTCAGACTAAAAGTTAGGACTGTCAACCAAGGAATTCGTCTGTGTAATTGTGTGATTGACTTATCTGCAATACCACCACGGCAGGCTGCCTGATAAGTTCAGTTAAAACGGTTATTCTGTCCCTAACTCGGACAGTGAGACAACCTTGGTAACCTTCATGACCATTTGGCAAAAACGATTTGGGATATATACCTCCATTTCAAACATATTCAGATCAGAAGCACAGTGGTTAGGTTATCATGTATGATAATTTTGCCGCAGTCGTTATATGGTCAGTGATCCATTGATGAGAACAATTGTTCCATGAAAGTGTGATCACAGTTCTAATCTCGGATTTGGCACAGATATTCAGTAGTGAAAAACTTTAAGGAAACCGAATATCGAGTCTAGTGTTCCGTTTCTTGAGAGTTTGCCTGGAGAGTTACTGAAACTTAGAAGACTGTCATTGGTTGCGAACGTGTTTCAAGTCATACTATTAGGTACTTCAAAGTTGAAGATGGGTTTCCATCCGCAAAACTATGTAGTACATCCCTTGCTGGATAGGATTTACTGGAACAAATGTAGTCGTCGTGATTGCGCTTGGATTAACATGGCACTGATAAATGTTAATTACCGACTTGATATGTGACTATATTTACCAGCTACTTCCAAGGATGTAAAAGCATTGCATGTGATAACCTTGAAATTTAAAGTGAATCCATCGTACGGACTTTCAGGCACACAATGAAAGTAGCTAACTGTTGCTTATCACAATTAATTGTGTAAAAGAGTGGTAACCTAACAGAATTAAATATTTGAAACAGTTGGATCCCCTCATAAATTTGAACATAACAGAATTAATTATACTTGCTGAACTGTCACAAGTTTCCTTGTTGGCAACGTTTCTTCACTGACACAGAAGCCCCATCGGACAACAATTGTTTTCTAATGTTCAAGAAGGGTGAACCATTGTATATTGGAATAATTTCAGCAGATTTGTGTCTGAATGCATTTTTAATCCTATCAAGAAACTGCTGAGTCTATATGCGTAATCATCGAGTTTGTAGACTTTAGCGGTTACTAATAAAGCATGAAACAAGATCAGTTACCACATGCTTTACTTGTGGAAGGAGTATATCTGATGTCGGGCTTGTTGAGGAAACTGTAAACATGGACCAATCTGACCAGTGCCCTTGAGAGATAGGACACATTGCGTAATTATCAAAAAAGAACAGCTTCATGGTCGGAATTTGTTTGACGAACACCGAGATATTTTGTCGGAGCCGCGTTTACCCTTGCTTACATTGGTTGCGCAGTTCGTTCTGAAGAAAACGCAAGGAACATATCTATGAAAAACGTATCTCGGCCTTTGAATATAAGATTGTCAGACTTGAGAACAATTTTAGTCGTGATGCAAAGATTCACAGTTGGTTATGCAGGTTCCTTCTCCCAGTTTATTAATTTTCAACATAGTTGCATGGTTCTATTGTCTGTGCATCATATGAGTGATAGATTGTGACCAGTGTCATATGAGAATTTTAGCTCATCATTTGTTTCGAGGCTCACATTTAGGTGGAAGCCTTTGATAAGTGATACGCCAGATTGAAGTTGTGTTACTGTGAGGTATGGATGAGTATCTGTGACAGGTCTTGTGAATTAGTCCTCTTCTGGGAATGCCAGAAGCACGGAACATCATGAGCGCTACGGAGCACCGCGTGTCATCCTGAGGTTACTTTTGCCCGGTTTGTTATAGTTGTCCACGCCAAGAAAATCTCTGTGAGGGCTAAACGATTAAGGGGTTATGAAAAAGAATCGTTTACAGCCCATTGCATAGCATGATTATGTGTATTTAATGCGAGGTCATAGACTCACGTTGCATAAGCTTAAGGACGAGGTGTCTGATGCTGCTTTTTCTAGTATCGACATGAAAATGTGCGTTAACACTGTCGTTTAACACACGCATTTACTTCCAAAGTTCCAAATTTCTAATGTTTGATCGATGTTGATGAAGCTGCACGCAATTTGTGGGCTAACCGAGATACGAAATAATGTCTTATACTTTCAAATCTGCGTGCGGTATATGGTAGTGTATTTGTGATACCATAGATTAATTTTGATATCTTACTGTCGTGTCCAGTAAAGCCAGTGTTAGTGTAAATGGAACAGACATGTTTGCGTCAGTAACTGTGGTTTTTCCAAACTTACTTATCTAAGGAATCATCCGGTTTCCCGATGGTTCGCGGTTATACATATTTTAAACTAATCACACTCAAGGTATTTCTTCCTGCTTGTTAAAACTTTTGTCAATGAAAAACTCTATAATACGTTATCTTCTATGTGTGCAAGATAGCCAAAAGGCACGACGTGGTATTCAGATAAAAGATAAAGTTGGAAGAGGGTGGTGAAACACAATTCCAGGGCAGGGTGAATAACACGGAGGACAGGAAATCGTTTTGATTTTCACCCACGTAACTCAGGTTTTTCAAAGCTGAACTAGGTTGATCAGGTAACTTCACGTACATGTGTTCGAAATGATCATTGCAATACAGGACGTAGTATGTTCTTAGAAAATAGTTGTAACCGGCATGTTTCGATTAATTATTGCGCTTGAGTAAAGAATAACATCGCGTTCTGTCTGGTTGTGTCTGAGCAAACGGCAAAGACTAGCCGTTACCTCAATTTCTTCATGGGAAGCTATACTGTTTTTGGTAAATGAGGGAACAGAACCATCCGGCTCTCGGGTATAACCTCATCGACTTCTAAATGTACCGTTACACTTCTGACTATTTTTGATCTATCGCGTATTCCTTAGTGAACCACTAAGTTGACTTTAAAACCTTTTTTCTGACCCAGTGACTCAATACGATAATTCTGCGATTATCTGAAATGTGGAAACTTAAGGAAAATCAACTTTAAATGACGTACGAATTCCCAGTTTATCCAACACCCAGATTTCAACAGCAACAGATATGCGCTGCATGCCGGTCGAAACAAAGTTGTTATTGAGATCAAACTTTCGGATGTCTAGGGACGATCAAACCTTTGAATAACTGCAGTGTTAGTTGAATTCTTTTTCAAATCTATCAATGTAGTTCACCAATTCCAGACCCGAAAGCTGCCCTAGAAGGAAGAGGTACACTTGCTGATTTCCAAACTTAAAAGCCTAGCCCGAATAGGTTAGGAAGAAAAATCCTCGAGAAATAAATTTTCTAATGAATTTCCGTCGTTCTTCCGATTAAAACAAGAGAAAATTGATGCCAAACCATCTGGGTTCTTTGCTGCAAATGGTTAAAAATTTGGAAGCGATGAACCGTCAGACATTTGGTACCGCATTGTTTGGTAGCACGAATATCTCACGACAAGACTAATTTCGTGCGCTACATTGGGAACGCGAATACACATTAAGGGCTAACTTACTGGGTGCAAAATGGTCTTCAAAACCGACCTGAGCACAATCTAACATGTTCGTGAGTTTCGGGAAAACCCTTCATCTCAGGGGGAAAACAAGTGGGTTGCTAGAACACACCAGACCAGGTCAAACTTGTGGCTGTGTTTTTATTCCCTGACAAACACGGAAGTTTCTCGTTGAGACAGCCTGATAGTTTGTACCTTCTACTGACAGGCGAATCGCAGAACGTATGGTATCGGTATTTATAACGGCCGATTTGTCAAGTGTAAACTTTCAACCACGTTCGCTCGCCAGTACTGCTGAAGTTATCTAATCGTCTCGATAAGAGGTATTGCAAGTCTTTCGCTAACTGCAACCGACTTTCCCAAGATTAGGACCTTCACTGAACCCAAGTCTCAGAAGTTATTAAGCTTGCTGGACCATGACTTACTCAGAGTAAACTGGCAGTCATCACTCTAGTGCAATCGAAACAACTGAACAACCTGGGCGTCATGCATAAGAACATATGGCTGAACGCCTGTGTATCATCATTTATTCACGTCTCAAATGATGTCAACGATGCGATAGTCAACAGGGTTCCCCCACAAAACCTTGGCTTTAGTTCTTGTCCCAGTAGTCACAGGAGTATGCAATACAAACAAGCATTACTGAGAGAAAGACACAAATCTATTACTTTCTCTCAACAGACGTGTAGAAGGTTCAACCGGTCAGGAGTAATGCTCAAACAACTTCGAGAGAACTCGTCTATTACTTGTCCAAAACCCTCGTTAGAAATTGGTTATACACGTTTTTCTTGGGTGAGAACTGAACAGAAGAAATTTATTGGGGTGCGAAGCTTTCACACCAATCGCACCGACAATTCACAGAGTTTCTAAAAATCTTCAGGGTGAGGTATGTGGGAGAACCGAAGGCCTGCTGTTAAGTAATCTCTTTCTACCGTCCAGTTCTCCGTAGGCCTCCGGATCAGTGATGGATATAAAAGGGGTTATGTCCGAAACTTACGTGTGGAATACAGAAACGCCAAAAATTACCGCTGGAAGATTCCCTTCCGTTGAAAGAAATGGGAGACCATTCGGATCAAGCTTGGAAAGTTACACCTTTCAGTACACAGTAACTAGCGTCAGGTTAGCTGTAAGTGACTACCGAATATGGTGGCCTGTTCAAGTCAGCCATTACAGTAGAGTCGGAGACAAAATCGACTAAACGTGTCGATTGCTTCCTAATGCGTAACGAAAAAGTACAGCATTATCTTAGCTAAAACCCTGCTTAGTGTTTATGAATGTCCTTAGAGCTCGTGAAAAGTCCAAACAAGAACCCATGTGCTACTTAAGATCGTAATTGGCCTCCCGGATGAAATTAGGTTCAAACTAAAATCATCACAATGTTTCTCACTTGTCAAAGAAGCGTTCTCCTCAATTCACATAGTATCGTGTTTGGGCGCTTGCACAGATTCGAGAAGGCACAAGCAACCTTGGCCATGATGAACAACAAAGAATATCAATGAGTTGAGAAGCATCCTTGGACTCATATAATGCAATCGTAGTTTCGGCGTTAGCCTCGCTCGTATAACTTCATCTCTAACCAGTATACGAGAATTTGAGCAGGAATTACCGTGAACAGTGAAAGCAATCAGGTTTTCAACTCACTACACGATTCCATGTTCACGGTAGTAGTACTGGGTTTTCCACTTACGTTGACCACTGTTGGATAGTTTATTCTGCACACCGCTGCAGATGACAGTGTAAACACGGAACTTCTTTCTTAACGAAAACAAAACAGTTAGAAGTGCGTGGTGGCTTGCAGCAGTCGACGGTCAAACATGTCTGAAAACGTACTTTTGGATATCTCCTGAGGTACGGGGGTCTGAATCTATAGTTATTCGAAAGGAATACTCGAATGGTAAAGCCAGACCAACGCTGGCAAGAGCTACCAGCTAAGCTGATTTA
>QNGE01004647.1:32182-57603 GCA_008508345.1 Paragonimus westermani | reverse complement strand
ATGATGATGATGATGATGATGATGATGATGATGATGAATTATTAGCCTCCCAAAAATTCCCAGTGAATCGTAGAAGAACACCCAAACGAACAGTCGTTTCCAATAATTCGTCATCAGATTGATATGTTGATTTGGGCTCAAGTAAATTAAACCATTATGTAAGCAACAAGAGGAGGTTTGGATCAATGTCATTGAATCATGTGAAGCGTTACAAAAATTCCACATATCTATAAGCTAGCCACTCAGACGACAAAACAACATTGGTATTGACGAGGGGATTGAAATTCCACTCACCATTACATCACAGAGCCCTCTTAAAAAGCTATTAACTTTAACCGAATAACGAGGAGCAACATAAGGGACATAAAGGCCGGTCTAATATTAAGCTGCATTTGCAACTCTACGACTCTGCGACGAAAGCCTCAGCAAGTCAACACCTGTTTAGCAAGGCAGTTTGTTCTGGCAGGCATATATGTTTTGAAAGTAAATCCAGTCCCTAGGAGATCGTAGCCATCTGCGCCCTCGTGGACGCTTGTGGGAAGGAAAACCTTCCGAATAATTTAGGTATTACGGACACCCATTCAACTACGCATATTACAACGATTAACGCATTACATTAAAAAATGTGAGAGCTCATTCGAGCATAAGGTCCTTGGATGAATATTTTTCTCTGCAGTATGCACGATGTGTCAGGTCGTTTCTGTGCCTAATCGCTTCTCTGGACAACCAGATACCGCAGTTATGTGCGACTTGACAAAAAATAGTCCGCTCGGTTTCACACGTGAAAGGCAGTTTAGCAAGCGAGAAATAGCCGCAACGTTCCGAAGTCCTGCGCTAATAGTCCAGACAGTGAAATCCGAAACCAAACTATACCCAAAAATTGAGTTAAAAGGGTCTTCGAATCACACTCATCTTTTTGCCGGTCTACCGTTCTTGTTCGGACGGAGTTAAATTAACCTCTGCAGGTAATAGCAGCAGTAGGGGGAAGGCATGACTCAGAAAAGGCAAACGGTATAAAATAACGGTTACAAGCGCTAATGATATTTGTATGCGGGCGAATGAATGAGACGTTGAGTGATGGTGACACGACCAGCCAGAATGATGCTTGAGTTCAGCCGCGAGCGTGGAACACACAGGAACAATACGCGGAAACTACACCACCTCTCTTCTAAACCGAAGGGAGAACAAAACCATGGTGAGTGGTCTCTTTCACTTGAAGATATGATCGACTTTGTTGAACTGATGTGTCGGAATTCGTGCAGAATAAATTTTGTGAAGTTTTGGTTGCATCTGTTCACGTCATTGGGCTGGGGAGGTGTCTAGCGTCGACCATGCGGCCGGTTGTGATTTCCCATGTTCTCACTCCACAAGTCGGAACAACTCCAGACGGATCAGAGTTTGCCTGTGGACCGTTGATCGGTTGCTGCTTTTCTATGTAGATGAACGTCTCAGGCCGTACATCCGACTCTAGCTTTCTATATTCATTGCTAGACGCGACAACCTTCCGATTGGTCAACATCATGAATTTCTAGTTACGTGGCATTCACGTTCGTTCGTAGTGGCCGTCCAAACAAGTAGCTGTGACATGTAGTTTTGTATGTCAATAGTGCTGCGCTATCTGCATCTTCCCAGAGCACACCGTGAAGAAATTTGCATGTCCCCCCTATGCAAATGGTTTAAACACTCGATCACGCAATTTACGACTGGACTAAACGTAGTCGTCCGAGTTCGTTCAGTATCGTGAACATGGGGAATACGACCGTACTTGTGGTTCATTATCTGTTTCGATTTCTTTTGAGTGGCCAGTCTGTACAAACATGGGCCTCAACCCTGGTATAAGGCCGGGAGTAAACACCGCACCACAGAGCTGGACTGGGGATCGTTTGCCATAAAGCTACATATTGACCAGGTAGTGTTTCTCATGTTGAAGAGCGGGACTAAATTTACCAGTGATACCAATGACGATCTTGGGTCATAGATTCATTGTGTAAACAATAGTTTGTATTTGTGCATCAACTGACGTGCAACTGTCATCAGATGGTTCACATGTGAAACAATCACAAACAGACCGTTCTATTATCATCGACATCACTGGTATCCAAATCACTGCCAATGTTCTACATTTTGGTTGACCTAATCCTGGATGACCATCATAGGTTACAGTGAGACAGATGAGTCCAAGGGACGCTAAAAAACAACCCATTGCTCAAGACACCCACCTACAGCCCTAATTTTATGTCGTAAAGTGCCGTATCTCACCGATGCGTTTGTTATTAGTGGATAAATTCTGTGCAACACATCGACTGACTTCATTCCAGTTTATCCTACTCTCGTTAGCAGAGGGAAGCTTTCGTTTGCTGAATTCTGGAAATTTCCAAGAATTAGATGCAGAACCCGTGCACTTCTTATTCAATTCTTCCCCAAAAACGGCTATTGCTGATGGAACTCATGAACATCCGTCAGCAGCCTAACGCTGTTAGTTTGGATGGTATTTAACCCGAAAACCGAAGTTCGGTAACCTAGAGAACCATCGGTTTATTCTCAACGACCTGAATTAATTTAGTTGTGCGTCTGTAAAGTTGTGATTCCAACGTGACCTGTGTGAATTTCGAACAGACATCTAGGTGAAAAAAATTGGAAACTTCGTTGGTCCCGAGGCAAACAAGGACTTTCATTTTACCAGCCGAATACCAAATTTTTCAAGCGAAGGCCTAATGAAAGAATACGCAATTACCATTTACTGACCATTTTGTATCTAATATAGGACCTCATTCAGGTGGGAATAGATGTTACGCGTCTGTTTAGATCGCCAAACGCAGAAAGTTGTGCTGATTTCTGGTCGAAAATTATTTGCTTTCTCGTCAGCGCATCCAATGATTTGTCTAAAGTGAAAATGTCTGCATGATAGCTTCGTCGATAAGCCATATACACGAGCATTGTTTAGTCTGCGTTGCACTCTAAAACAATAGCTTATGTTGTTCTGTGAGTTTTTCCAACAATTGGCTGGATCCCATCACGTGACAACGAACAAATACAGTCACCTGTATACAGTACCGCTCCCAGAAAGTCAAGGTTGCCACGGGCACCGATGCTCCGTTTCTGTATGTATCGAGAACTGCTTATTGCCATGTTACATTCCAGTATTTCTTCTTGTATATTTCCTACGGCTACTTCCGTGTCGAACTCCACGCTCTTGCCCTACTAATGACTATTATTGGTGAGAGTTGTGTGGAGCGATTGCTGGTCCTTACTACACTAACACATACTGGCTGGTTCATTGAGCGTAATAACTTGAACCCAATTGAGAAATGGGCCGGACGAAAGACTTATGTGAATGCGAGGACGGCGAAAATTTGTATATTTGTTCTTATGTTTATTGCACTTTACTGTTCAAAGCTGGCAATGAAACATTCGATTTCAAAACAACCGACGCTAAAACTGTCAACTAGTTTCATTGCAACACGTTGGTGCACCGATATGGACAGTGTGTAACTGTGCGTGTTTCTTTCGTGCCCAAATCACGTTGAAATGTTGAGGTAACTAGACTTAAAACAAATCAGTCATATTGTACCGTTTGGCAACTCAACCAATTTGTTGTGAAAAAACAGTTACCAAAGTAAATCAATCTTGCTCACTCACGCTGGTAGCAAAAATTACACTGTAAAACTTGCAAAATTTCTTCGAGAAATGAAAAACTTGTGAAACAAAACACAGACCTGAATGGTTTTTCTGTTCGTAACACAGCGACAGTCTCCAACTTACCGTGATTAAATTTTTGTCGCAGAGTTCATTCCAACTTTCCTGAAAAAGTAAATGTGGAGAGTCGACAATTTGTAAAGCAACTGTAAATACTGACGAGTAATTTCGGGACTACACATTTATTAGGATCTAAATGGTGTTTAATAATTTCTAAGCATTATTAGGTGACTGTTGCGAATTTGTTGTGACAAACTGTAAGGGGACGTATCTCTTAACGAAACAGTCAGAACGCACCACACCACATCGATCAGCTGTCCCGATTCGGATGGTATGGTCGTGGATGGTGGTGTAGTTCCACGCAACCACGATATAACACTAATCAAACCATGTTACTCGCCAGTGATTTTGTGGTATCCATCTACTTCGTTTTAAAGTGTTAACATTCCTTAAGACTACCTTTCTCAAGAGATCAGAATAGGAAACGGTATGTTATAATTTTGAAGCAAGCCAGATGATGCGTCACGTTCTGCATAGAAGCGTTGAGAACGGGTTAAGCGCATGAATGTGTTACATCCAGACGCAATAAAGCGTAACCTTGGTTATCATATGGACAAAATGCTATGGTTAGAGTGTAGCACCATACGTTATTTCTCTTTGTGAATGATCAATGGGTGACTGTTAGCAGTACTCATGTAGTGACTGTGTCTCATTTCAGGACAGTCGACCGACCAGGGAACAGCTGGAAATTCACGTCGTAAGTGCTTTGCTAAGAGAACAGACTGAAGGAAATCGGTTTGTCCGAAGACGGAAGTACCCTCTCATACGTGATTTTCTTCTTGACAAAGCATAGAAACCAGAGGCACTCACGTGAATCTGGTTGCACTATCTTGCGTACGAGATTTCCGTTTCGGTAATCACCTTTTTCCATTTTGAAGTTCTTTTGGTCATACCATTTTTTTCTTCAATGTGAGTACTGAATCATCCTGAACAAAATGATTTGCCTACTAAACCAGTGTTACAGTTCTTCTCTTGTATAAGTAGACTGCATACTACAGTGTCGAACTGCGACACAGCTGTGAGTGGCAAAGCGAAATTAAACTTTGTCCACTGAGAATAATATTGCACTCAAATAATCGAACTAAGAACCACATTCACCTGACTGCTCACGTTTGGTGATGGGTAAATCTACCGGAACTCATCATAATGAAAAATACACGGAAGTACAATGCCACTTCGGTGTGACGCGAAGCAGATAAGGGATCAAATGTGAACTGAAGTATGTGTTGATCATAAAAACACTAGGATAGAATACAGATTGCTGACAGACTGTTGGACTATCAAATTCACATTTGCTGGAATATCCGTGGGAATGTAAATGCTCAGCTGTAGTTTTTCACGTCCACTGAATTCATTCAAAGTTCACGCTAACAATCAGCTGCAATCACCGCAGGTGTTGTAGAACACTATTTATGCTATCGGGCGCGACAATCTGAGGTGGGTCTTAATTTCAGTATGTGTCCACTTCAGCCATCCTGCAGACAGTCGTTAGCTACACTTTTTGAAGAGTTTCATATGCGGAATTCACGTACGAAGCACGGTGAAGAACCAATTTCGCCGGATTCTAGAAAGTACGTGCTGAACTGTTCTTCAATACAGTTGGATTCGTTGCAACTAGAAGCGTTAGCCTTGAGTCTTGATTATAAAATACCATCACATAAGACTGATCGTATTTGTGTCGAAGCCCAGTTTGAGAATCGTATTGATCAGTTATCTGAGCTTCGACCAACTAGTGCTGACAATCTAGGTCGGTTAAAGACTAAGTTCACCGATATAGCTTATGGTTTTATATGGACTCCAATTGATAGTCGGTGTGCTATCACGAGGCAACACCTGCAATCGTTGAGAGAGCTTAGGTCGAAAAACGTGGTTATACTTAAGCCTGATAAGGGTTCAGGGGCCATCATTCTAGACAACGGTGCGTTTGTACAGAATATGTTATCAACATTCGATGATCAAACAAAGTTTCGACAAACAGAGAGAGTGGACAACATTGGCGAAATAGAGGACCACATAGGACAACATCTTCAGCTGCTCTTGCAGTTGCGGATTATAGATGAAGTAACGTATAAGTCTCTCAAGACGCGCGGATCGTCAACACCTCAAATTTAAGGCCTACCAAAGACTCGCAATTCTGGGATGCCACCTAGGACTATTTTAGCAATGACAAACTCACCTTACCACAAATCAGCACGCTTGCTGGTCACTATTCTGACCCCAGTAAAACAGAAAGTCCAGAAATACTCCAATAAAGATTCCTTTGAATTGATCAGTGACCTGGACAAAATCAATCTTGCGAACGAACTGACTTGCTCTATAGATGTCCAGTCACTTTTCACAAATGTCCCGCTGCATGAAACGATTGACTACATTTGTGAGCTCGTTGGAATGAGTCACACTTCGTTGCCACTTCCCACCGACATGCTGAAGGAAACTTTGCTGCTCTGTAATGAGAATTTTAGTTTTCGTTTCCTTGAACAGTCCTACCGTCGAATAGACGTAGTTGCCATGGGATGTCCACTGGGTCTCATGTTAGCATAATATTTCATGCTTAAAATTGAGCCATGAGCTAGTTACGGAAATAGCAAACTTGTCATATTACAAGCGTTACGTCGACGACACCCTAATTTTCATGCGATCTAAACAGATGATAGATAATCTGGTGGTAGGTCTAACTAATTGTCATACGTATCTAAAGGTCACGTGTGAATTTGAGGTCGCCAACTGTCTGCCATTTCTAGATATCCTAATAAGTCGTCGGGAAGTAGGCTCGGTTGGAAGAAGAACAGAGTGTAGGAAACCCACATGGTCAGGTCAATACCTAAACACCAACAGCTTCACACCGATCCACCACAAAAGAGCACTAGCAAATACTCTCTCCACGCGAGCAACCTGAAACTGTACGCCCGACAGCGTCGCTGAGGACTTAGATCTGATTACATCTGTACTACATTCAAATGATTACCCCAGAAGTTTCATAGATAGACACAGTAGACAAAAATTACCATCCGAATAGGTGTTCACTATAGAGGAAAAGAGAGTCTACATAGAGCTACCTTTCAGGGGTGATTATATCATGCAGCAAACAGCACAGCGATTAATAAATTCAATTAAACGAACGTTTAATGCAGCTGAACTCCGTGTAATCGCTCGGACTCAGAAACTACCAGTGCCTTCAATCAAAGTAGATCANTTGCGTCATTCCAACCCGAGATTCTTACGGTTTGCTGAAGCAGTTGCAATTAATCGACTCAAACCAGCTCGCTGTGTTCAGAAACAACTGTTCGTGAACTTGACTCTTCCCTGGACTTGTTGTCTTATCCTAACTCGCTTATTGATTATCCACCCCTCAAAACGATTGTTTTAAAAAAGCCCACCCATGTTATTGTAAAATTGGTACTGATGAGTCAATACGAAATGCTTGCATCTACCAGTTCTCATGATCCATCTGCTTTGTTCAAAATGAATAGATAATGTGTTTGTCTCAAAATACTTGTTTCATCGACTGTGTCAAGTGAGATGCCACTGTTTAGCTACACACGGCCAGTGTACAGTTTAATGCGCTTCCACAGATAGACGCCTCTAACCCAGTGCGACTCCCATTTCTGAAGTTGTCCGACAGCAGCTCATGACATACGAACGGCCAAGTAAAAGGGTGGTGCGTAATCAACACGGATGCTAGTGGAGTCATCAGTACCATCCACGGAACAAAATGCGACATTATGAGATTACTCCCGATCGAAGGTCAGAAACCTGGTAGGACATATTAGAGACAAGTTTCTCGGAAATGATGACACGGCACTGTCAAGCCTGTATAAATGTGCTCATCTGTCCAACTGCGACCCTTGCGTATCATGCGGTCAGTGTGTTCAGTTCAAATTTCTTAAACTTCTCACATCATACATGGAAGCCAAAGATGGACAGATGTGTGACTTTGTCAAGGTTAAGAAATTTGGTAAATGTGCTCGTCAATCAATGCAGTTCATATAAGGGCATTTAGCGAAGTAGATGAATAAACATAGAGAAGCCGAAATCGGCCATTGGATTGACAGGTTTTGCAACGAAACTTTTCCTGTATGTACCGCAGCTAGGGATCGTGGGGAAGAAAGAAATATTTACAAGAATAGCTCATAGCCAATCAATTTTATGGAAGTAATAGCCAATCTGTCATATGCGCTAGTAAAGACAGTTGAACAAACATTTAGTCCAACGTCGTTTTATCATGAATGCTAGGGCGTACAGCAAATACATGAGCTGGGAATACTCCCATTTTAAAATCCAGATAATCAGACAAATACAATAAGCCTGGTTGGCTATACGTTATGCCCCGCGAAAACATTAAACACTCAAGCCTGGTTGATAAAACGAAGCGGTGGCTGGTTGCTATGCCCAACCCTGTGTTGTGTTAAATATCCTTCTATAGAACACGGAGGTATTCCACTGAAAACTTTTCAGATAATGAGAACACCTGTTGCTCTACTCTGTACACTTTCTTCCATTTACACTCTCCCCCCTCTCTAGCGATCTTTTTCCGTTCTCCAGTAAAGTTCTTTTGGATGCCAATATATATCACACATTAGTGTATGTTACAATAACGAACCAACTAAGCGCTTGCTATTTCCAACTAGTCAGTCGTCTAATCCCAAGTTCTTTGTCCTGTAACGCTGTTATATAAGACATTGTTCTCGATCATCATAGCTTAGTGTTGACAACCGGAACCTTGTACCCATGATTTATGTATTTTTAAGAAACAAAATGTTAACAGAAATACCACTCAACTGTGGAAATATAACCAAATATATGTGAATAAAGTTACGCGTGTGACTACCAGGACCGTGAATGACAATGTATTATGAACTATGTAAATCGAGATAAAGTGACGAAATGTGCACAGCAAAAGTAAACCGGCACGTGAAAATCTCAATTTGTTGACAGTACAGCCGGCACCATACCGTGCTCAAAAACTCTTTTGATTGAGAAGATGCACAAACGTGAAATCAAAACCACTAGATTCGTTTCTACTAGTTTACTAGTGCAGTTAGAAAGCATGTAATGCGTACCGCAATTAGTGCGAACTGGCATTCCGGTTTGGTTCCTGTCGTTCCCCATGAACGGAGAGTAAAATACGGAAATTTTGTTACATAAATTCTCCCCGCCACAAGTGATTTTCATGTGACGGGTGACCGATTGAATACACGATTGACCTCGTAGTGGAAAGGGTAAACACTTTGACTTACGTTTTGAATATCTCTAATCTTTAAACTAGAATAAAACCGCTTATGGAGTGTCGGCTTGAAGGTGAGCGTCAGAAGTCATTGTGGATGTCTAACTGCGCTGACGCAGCAGCAGTTGCACGTGGAATGGTCGATAGCATGAGAGACAGAATGGCTTCTTATATTGTTTACTGCGCTTGTTAGGACAAGTACGGTTTGTCTTAACCTGGGTTAGACTATATGACCTAACTAAGTGTTCGCCATGACATGACGAAAAAAGGGAGACCACCTGCTTGGTAGCTTCGCACAGTAAAATAAGTTTGTCTATCAGGTAGACAATCTGAAAATTTTTAGCGAGATGTACGTCATGATAGCCGGTCTCACTTGATCTGATAAAGAAAACGAATCACTCTTGCAAAAGCAACAAAGAAAATTTGTACAGCATTTTCAAGTTCATGTCCACAGGAATCCGACTGTATTGTGCGTAATAACACTTCAGGCGAAACACACTTTTCTTAAGAAACTCCGTTTTTCTCTCCAAAACCGTCTTCTCAGAGAAAACGACTTTGGTCAATCAGAATAGGGCAAATTGTCTGGAAAAGTTTGGCAGCAATCCGCATTGCTTATTTGCATAATCGACCCTTAATCAGCCACACTCGTGGATGACCTTGAACACTACTTTGGTTAACTGTTCGTCACTATTTTATTCAATATTAGCCGCGGTTTTTTGTGAACTACGCACACACCTGTGTACTTCCCATCCTAACAAGTACTTCCTGGTCAAATAACATGGCTCTCTGTACCCGTATTTTGAGAAGTTGGAAGCAATTAGCGGAATGAATTGCGTTATCCTGTGTGACCAGAGTTTAAAGGTTTGTTGTCCCAAGGCGAAAAATTCGCTATCTTTCACAACAAGTGTCCAGTCGAAACTTTCCGTCATTGATAAAAGTCACAGAAGTGGTGCGCGCTGATTTAACGTTACTAACAACCGTTACCTCGTGTCCATCAAAGCTGACTGCACTGTATGTTGTGCCGCTGACTGTGGTTTCTTTTAGACGTCAGTTGGCCCACATCTTAAAGTGCACCCTAAATTTGTGTTTTATAAATTAAAAGAGGACGTTGTTTAAAATTTCACTCAAACGAATCCAAACATTTTCATTTCTGAAAAACGAATTCGATATCGTGCGATGCAGTACGGTATAGAACCTGAACAGACAGTGTATCTCATATGATTCTTGGCTAGTAAGCAGTACAATTTCCGTAGTTTCGTTAGCTTTGATTGATATCTGTTGATCGCTACTTTTCGCACTCTCTTAAAAACAGCTGAATACAAACTGTCTTCGTAAAGTTGATTGCTTCATGTACGCCAAAAAAATTTTGGCATTAAAGTCGATCGACTAGACTTTCCTGCTGGTAGATCGATCAGGGCAAGTTAATTTAACACATGCACATTCCCACCTTTTCTAGTGGCATTAGACGACTGAGACGTCTATACGAACGTCAGTAGGTCAATCGACGGGATGTATCTGTAAACATTTGCTTTATGCGGGGCGCACTTTGTTTGGTTCGTTCTGTGGGAAGTGCAAACAATCAAAAGTGGTTTAAATCTGCTTATTTCTAATTATAGTATTGAAACACGCATAAACAACGCTCTGGCGAAGCTAAATGCATACTAAGGCCACTTTTATTAAGCGTCTTTGAAAACACTCACTATTTCTACTGATTTCAATCCTTTTTTCATCTGTAAGCAGGTTTGAAATGTTGAATAAGGGACAATCGTGTTTCTGTTTATTCCTGGGTTTTTAAAAATGCCTTTTTCATGGGTGGTCAGTAGGTTGCTTCGTTAAAAGCAAGAGCGATTTTATTGAAACTCGTTACCTTAATCTAGACCTGCTCTCTCTATTAGTTAAGCACTTTCAAATTTGTTTTCTCTAACACTTCTGCATTCATAGTTCAGTTTTCCTCATTTCCAACAAAATTCACGAGTTAAATCATGCCTGGCAATTTCAGAGACATCCTTAAGCGAGCAAAAACAAATTCCGGGTTTTGTTAATCTTGGGTGATTTCACTGGGGCTTTCCGATGATTCCGATTTGAAACTGATGAAGACACTTTATCGTAGTTTTTCCGAGGTAACAATCCGTGCCAATTCATGCACGTCCAAAACATCTAGTAAGTTAGAAAAAAAGCCGACTGTGTTCTCCTAGCAAATTACCATACGCTGCGTAACTTAGTGTTAATGCCACTGCAGGTGTATGCATCCAGTTGCCCACAAAGAAAATATAGGTCAACATGTATCATTCTCGAGAATCGAGTACTCTTGACAGGTGATGCCCCTGAGCAACATCCACTCTTTTTTATCTTTAATTCAAATTTAAATTTCGGTAAAAATATCATCTGTCATCCATGCCTTCCTCGTTTTTGAAGTACAGAATGTTTTCATTGTCGAGAACGGAAATAAACCACATCTGTGGTGAAGTATCTCCTGTGGATCAGTTTTTCAAGATGACGTTGGTAAAAGCACTTAGATGATGATGAGCACATTTGTTGAACATGGGGGCGTTTGCTGCAGCGGCTTTCTGGACTAGGACTTCATGATCTACCTTAAGTCAAGAACCCGCTAAATTTGAAATTATGGCAAGTTGCACGTGTGGTATAACGCAGATCACAATTTTGTTGAGTTTCTATCGGCTTGTTTGATGAACAGGCTTGTCATTCACAACATCAGTAACCTCACGATGAACACGGCTGGATAACCATATCCGCGATATCCATGTTATCCTTGTTTGAATAGTTTCCAGGTTGTCTGAGCGTTTATTTGCACTCCTAGTTCTTTCCCGGAATTAATTCCGTCTGCGTGCATTTTAAAATCAACTACAACAGAACATTATAACGTGTGTCCAGTGAAATTCATGAGCAAATACTCATTCATAGTGAACTGATATCCGTAGCCCGTGAAACGGAAAAGCACCAAATTGTGTGCCGCAAATACAAGTATATGAGTGCAGTTATTTAAGGAGCTAGTTCTCATATTGTCGACCAGGCGCGCTGAGTTAACAACTGGGTTGAACACTGTGCAGAACAATTACACCAGTATCAACCCAACCACGAAATTGGCGGGGTGCGAATGGTCAGTTATTGCATTATAGATGGAAGTGACTCTGCGGCTTTCGTTAATGAAGCATAGCAATGACTCTCGTTCAGATGTACTCTTTCCTTCTCTTTTCAAGTTTGATGGGCAGGCGTTAACAGCGGAGCTGAGTCGGATACGTTAACGATAGGCAGGATTCCAGTGAAGTCGATGGTGTACAAGCCACATTTTTGTCCTGAGACGTATCTTGGGTCACCGGCACTCGTACTTGCAGCCAACGGTCCTAGTCCCTTTGAGCCAAAAGTCTGTCTACGAAGTGTTGCGTCCGCAGAAGTGTGTCACACATTTATCCGTTAGCCCAGTTGTGTGCTCCCTCTGCAAGTGCGTTAAAATTTTATGGACAATTATCCCGACTCTTCGCCACATTTAGTGGTATTCGCTATGGACGTCATCTTCTCCCACCATGCTCACTTTTATAACGAACAACATTCTGTAGGTTCGCTTGAGGACTGGGGCGAACTTGCTGTCGAGTTCCTTCCAGCCATTAAGCTGACGTTGCCATGCCTAGCCCCTCTATTGAAGACATGCAGATCATGTAAAGTGTGGTGAATAGCCGCTCCATTCGTGCATTCAGTAAGCAATGCGCCTTAACTCTGGAACATTCCCAGTTGTACTTTGGTGAGATGAGCACGTGAGCATTGCGGATTTCGGAACCTGTGTAGACTCGAAGTACCTTGTCGGAACCTCACAGGTCACTGTTCACTCAATCCAAACATCATTAAAACCCCATCATCATCACACTTTCAGTGCATCCAGCCGTATATTTTCATCAGTTAAATCCTGGAAGATGCCGTGCAACGATCCACGAAAATAACCTCTTTAAGATGCTTTATTCAGCCTGATAATCAACGTCGAACGCACTATCTCGCAGTTACTACCTCATATAGTCAGCAGTTCAGACCATATAAGCAAAGTTTATGGCGGTGCGTCTAAGACATTCCCTTACCCATTGTCTGGCCTGGCTGTTAGTCACTCAGGGTTTGTCACACACTTCTGTGCTGCGTATCAGGAGGAATGTCTATTCAGTGTTACGTGTTGTGTTGAACAATGTATCCTGCCATGACTCTACCACATGAACTGAGTAGCGTATGATCTTACAATGAGGATTTTAACACCAAACTTGTACTATCCCACCTAATAAACTAAAGCTATTTTCACGTCAATTCATCCATCCGTTGTACCTCACAGGCTTCAATTTCTTTATGTGATGACCCATTACTGCCGGAATCTTTTTTCCTGTGCTGTACGGATTTCGATAGGTTCCGGCACTTGCTATCAAGTTTTGTTATTCACACGTCTTCGGTTACTCGTGTCATATATGTATCGATATTACCGTTACCCACCTTCTAGTTATAACTAACGTTTGCGCTAACAAACCCTAAGGGTACGTAGTTAATTGATCGGGTGATTAGACCGCGCATTCTGTGATAGTTGGGTCATGTAATCCTCATACCAGTTGATTGTTTTGCAAGCTTATCATTGCTTACCAAGACCCTTAACAGCTGGGTCAAATAGCGAAGCGACCTAGAAGCGACACATTTAAGAAATATGAAGGTGCTGTCTATTCAACTACGTTAAGTGGGCAGGTGTGTCCGGCTGGACTCTTCGTGATCACTCAAATCGATGGTTTGCAGCCCTATCCTAAATGGCAATTTGTTGTAGTCTGGAACACATGCATTCGTAACATCTCTAGTCCTTCTGACTAGACTTGCGTTCTAACTACTTTATACCTTTTGATAAAACGCTGTTCTCAGCTATTCACCAACACTCTTGTCGTGAGGAGCGACTTGATCCACAACCCATTCTCATCTAACCGATGACCGCTATGAAGCAATGAGTGAATGCGTGTGGTCAGCTCTAAATCAATATGAAAATGACCTCGACGTGCCGAAATTTGCTGTTGTTCTCACAATTGAGCAGTTAACAGTCTTATTCTGGACGGTGAAACTCAAGCTTCATTCCATCAAACTAATAAATCAGGATGGGCCAAAAGTTATGTTAACGTAGCATTAAGGTTAACCATTAAATTTATTTTACTCTGTCTTCACGTTAACCTATAAGGTATTTATAACTGACGAAATGGGAAGACACACCAGTGAAATGCGGGCTTTGACCACCATGATGTTCTATGAAGAAAACGGGGTAACTTTGACTTTACGAGTTGCACCTATTGGTTTTGAACCGTCTCTTTAACATATTAATGAGGCTTTTGTCTGTCAATGAAAGTATGATCGGTTGGCGAACAGGTTCACAGCAAAACGTCCAGCCTATCGATGACAGATCGTTAAACCGACTTTCCTCTTTCATCCTAAGGTCGCTTATTCAGGTACGTTTCTCGCATCGATCCGTGCCCACCTGTCTACATCGAGGATTAGATCAGTGGATGAACGAATCAATGGAGTAGTGTCACGAGCAGAAAGCAGGAGCTCTTGAGACTTCTCCAGGTCAGTGCGTAGAGTTTCAAGTTCCTCATAAATGGGCAAAAATGATGAAAAAACAGGTGTAGTATGTGAACGAAGGTAGTCAAGCCAAACGTGGAAAACTACTGCAGAATGAACGGAAACAACATGCTCACTCGTAACATTCTAAGACTTGCAACCGTGAGAGAAGGAAAAAATCTGTACGCATCCACGTCTGCTTTGCAAGGTTCCCAAGTTGAAAAAGCTATCCTTCAGTATGGTGTTACTTTCTCCGTTGTGTATTCACTGGGGCGGATGTTTAAGGACCGTAGGATCGGGAAAGTGAGGACCAATTTACCTCTGAGCTAGCTACACTCTGAAGCGTACATACTAAAAAAAATCAGCCTTTCTTTATAGGGCTTATTGTTCTTGCCCCAAACTTCTTCAACCGTAAGACATCACAGGGTTTCTAATCCCAAGCTATCCCTTTGGAAAAATGACAGCCCTATTGTGGCTCCGTTCTCTTGGCACGATCTAATGGAACTGTCTGAAACGAGCTGAAGACAGGGTGGATCAATGTGGTCACAAAGACTTTTATTCTATGCCAGGGTAGTGTAGTTTTTTGACACTCAATTCAGTCTTCGGGGAATCCGGTACAGTGTACCAAACAAAGGTTCCTAAGTAACACTGTAAAACAAACTATCTGATTCGATGTAATGTGTGATATTTGGTGAATTTTAAATGTGCTCAAGTCTCTCTTGTTAGTAATAATGCTCGCTCAATCTGCGTCCGAAAACTGTGTGAAATCTAGAGGTAACTCTTTAGAACAAGAAAATTACTTCATGTTGATGGTAAGTCACAGTTAAATATCAGCAAACAGCATTGACTGGATGAGAAAGTGATCAATAACAACTATTGCAAATAAAGACAAAAAGTGGAACTTGTGGGCCTGCAAGTGAAAAACTTGCTCTTTATGCGCACCCATTGCCAGTCGAGTCATTAAAGAGGTTACTTAATACTCCTCATTAGGAGAAGTTATCCATTACATTGTTCTGACAGATCCAGAGTATACGGCATCAACGTTATTACTTTGATCAACTGCTTCAGTCCATTGATCAGCATATTCGTGATGCACGGATGGCCAGTGTGGAAGTCGTGTTGTAAACCGGAGAAACTTGCACAGGACATATCTGTTGGGCGAGTCGTACAAGAGTGACACTAAAACTTTCCATGTGGTAAGATATTTGGTTGTTAATCACCGGGAATATTTTGCCTACCACCACGTGTTCGATGCTCGCCTGTTTCCGTCGGATGGGTATTGTCCCCTGAGCGAGAATATGTGTAACTAGCCTATGTAGATGGTCAGAATGTTCTTCAGCCACTTCACGCGGGGCCCGAAGACATATGCCGTCAAGACCAGCAGAGGTATTCTCGAGACACAATAGGTCAGTCAACACCAGTATTGAGAAAATATCATCGTGTTAGTGCCATCGCTTTCATTGTCGTGTTGAAGCTGATGAACTGATGGTGATTGCGCAACAACGTTACTGTGAAAACCAGCGAGGATATCAGCGGCTTCGAGATCAGTCAGTAGGAACTGACGGGCCTAAGAGTTGGGCAACCCAGCCTGTGTATTATGAGTTAACGTTAAGAATCCGAGAAAACTGTTCGCCTCAATAACAAGGCGCTCTGTAGAAGATTGTTGGTGGTGAACATCGCTCTCACGAGTTAGGGAGGTACACGGACATCTTATGGCAGTATTCTGGTCGTTTTTATATCTAGACAACAGATACTGTATCTGAAGGCGTCCCTTCTTCAGGATAAGTTTGGAAGTGCAAGAACGTATCAGACCTGCAGGCCTATACCAGTTCAAGCCTGCATGGTCACTTAATCCGTGCGGTGCGGTGCTATCTAGGTCAGCACCCTCAAAGTTCTTATATGTGAATATCTATTTCAACCACGGTAGGTTTCGGTTGGTGAGCTACCTAGTCAAGCGTGGAACCCAAGAACTCTCTTATAAAGAGGAATCGCGCAGGCGTACAGGTCACTAATCCTGCACGTGATGAAGCCATAACAGTGACTTTTGACAAAATGAAGTCACTCATTTGGAGAATATGAGAAAGCATGGAGAAATGAGTAACTTGCCACCTATATATTAAACTTACTTCTTTCGTATTGTAGAAAGGCGGAGAAAGATGAAACAACCCAACCAGCCAATAATCAAAAGTATTGGGGCGAATCGTACTTCAAACTGATTCCAGAAATGTGGCAAGTACTGAGATACCGTGATGAGAAAATCAGAGCAAAGTGTGGGCAGATGGGATCGATTTATCTTTCTTATCTTCAGTCTTATGGACATGGAGAACCGTATCATTTAGGGTAGGCACTGAATCTAGGTGTGACGTAGTAGCTGACTATTCCGCTAAAGCAACGATCCCGGGCTTTGCAGAAAAGCAGTGCTTACAAAGCTCGACTAAGTTAGTGAACAGACGAAACTTATTAGTGTGCGCGCGCTTAATAGAACCAATGATAGACAAAGGCAAATCACTGTTGAATTACAAGTGAGGGACTGCATTCGCTGTGCAACCAAGAGGGCTGTCGTTGATCATGGCAAGATTCGGCCGTAGTAGCTTTTCCGATGTCAGTAAATCCTCAGTAGGCTACTCAAGCGACCAACGCAGGTGTATTTATTCGATTTTACCAAGGCACATTCTACGGAATAAAGAGCTGGAGAGCAGTTCTGATGGGGATGAGACAAAACCGGTGACGGAACCTCTGCAGTGTGTAAGACGTCATTTCTATTGAAGTGCCGGTGAGTTTAAGAAGTGGCTCACCAGTTTTACTTGCTCGATATTGGGTTGTAAAACGCGATGAAACATTGCAGTTAGATGTTTGCTAGTTCAGATTCAGTTGACGAGAATCTCCACTGGTTCCTATCACGTTTTGGGTCCTCTTTAGAGGAATCGGCGACACACCTTATCGTGCCCGTGCGAGATATGCTGTTGAAACCGGATTCCTTGCTAACAGGCTTTTACCTCCAGCTTTCCGCTCAGATTTTATCACCATACTCCATGTCCGCAGCGTCATAGTGCAGTCTATGTGGCACTGATGATAACGTCTTCCGTCATGCTGGTTTTTGAAAGTGCAACTCATGATAGCCGGAGGTTTTCTAGCTTCACAGAACACAGTTTTCTAGCTGGTCGCCTGAGACAATTCGGTTTATGCGTTTCAAAACCCATTTTGACTTGAGGTCTCTGCAGCTTGCGTCCATGATCATCGTAATGCTGTAAACAGCCGGCGATCCATTTAGAAACATTTTTAACAATTAACTACTTAACTACCATGAATACGCCTGTCGCGGTTATATAAAGAAACGAGGAACAAACAGGCTTTTCTACGTTGCTTCATCTTCGGGCAAAATGCAACTTTGGTTCACAGGTAGCTATTGGTTCAGTGAAGTAGGGATCAGTGAGAGTCATTGTTAACGTGGTTTTATTCATGAGGTCTAGTTATATAACACTAATCACGTGAATTTCAAAATTTGCGAATAAGTTAACACGTGTATGCAAATGACTTATTTTGGATTTGCGTCTATGACCACGGAAAGTCTAGTATTTTTACCAGAAGCTTTCGTGTTAATAACGAAACTATTGCGCGCGGATTATGATAGTTCTTACAACCACATTTAGCCTGATTTGACTGCGACACACAACCTTGACATACAAGTCTTCTGTCTGGCGGAACCTACTGTTTTAGAAGAAGGGATGTAGGTGCCATTGGGATATTCTGCAGCATTACAGGCCGTTCGCAATGAAACCCTCTCCAGTACCATTACTGAGCTTCAGAGTGACTAAAAAGCAGACGCTGGAATTTTAGCATGTCTGCGCGTGGAGCAGACTGATGGGAAAACGCTCTCTGATAAGTGTCAGCATGCAATACAATAGGACTTATCCGTAGGATGGTTAAATGGCCGAAGTGTTGTGATGTCGCTGACTACTTTGCGTATGTCCATAGAGGTAAACAGTCGTTGCTGGTACGTTCACACTAACCAGACTGTTATTATCTGACTCAGGTTGGGCCATTAGTGGTTTAAGATGCCGTGAAGGTCTGTTTTGGCTAGTCCATCTCGGTCAGTTCATTTACAAGAACAAATTACCGACCGAATAATTTGTCGCGTGGCTGTTCATAAAGAGATTTTCAGGAGCTTTTGAGAAGAAAAACCTTCAATCGTAATGCTGGAAACAACACACACCATCAATGACTCTAGCCAACGTTCTCCCCATACTGTATCAAAGACTACAAGACACAACGCATCACTTAACGGTCATCAAACTGAGCTTCTTCCGTCCTCCGCCAGGTTACTCGTATGAATCAATGCTAAAAAGAAACCGCTGGCAAATTTCCTTGGAAGGTCGATTTGTTACAAGTTGATCCAGATAGTAAATGAAAGTTTATGGAATGAACAATACGATTACCGCGATTCGGCCGACTTTTGTGACTTCACATTAGCACGAAGATAACTTCAAAGTCGATGAGGCATGTAAGGATTGAAATTTGTTTCATTTGAGTAGTTACTATGTCCTGCCTACCTCACTCTATTTCTCTGAACCTACTTGCTATTAATCGACTGTGGGCAAGAGCGCCACTCTTAATATGGCCAATACGCGTGACGATGCACAGTTGATCTGACTGACTCAATCGAGAATTTACTGATTTTGTCGAAAGAAGTTACCGCTACGCCCTGCTCGCTATTAGTCACCGCAATTATTTTTTACTATGAAAAGACCATGTTAAGAAAAATCAAGGCTGTTGCTGGATTCCATCCAGTGACGGAAACTGCAAGCGCCCGACTGGCCAAACTGTGGACGCAGCTATGTACTTCAGCTGGTACAGTGCCTGACGCGTTTCGTCGTGCTATTCCGGTTCGAATCTAGCTGAAGCCTTGATTTATCACAATTCGGCTTCCTATGAATTATCGAAGTTGGCGAACCACTCTTTAGTAATACTATTCTACTGCTCAACATTATCGTTGGTGTATTTACGCTTGTTGTGAAAAGAAAGTATCTCTTTAGCTGGTTCTCAGTTTTAAGTTGAACATTTACGTTTGTCATTTCAATGATAACCAGCACTGTCAGCCCTAGATTATTTGGGTCATTGCAGTCCGCGTTCACTCTTAATAATGCGTATACTAGATCAGCAAGTAGAATGCTATTCACTCCTGCCTCCGAACACTGTCCAGGTTGTCTTGGTAAAGATGTTTTCAGACCGGTCGGCAGTGCAATTCTGAAATGCCTAGGTGTGAGCATCACACTTCCCGGATAAAAAAGACATATGTAAAGATATACTTATACAGAGGTTAGTAATTTTTTACAGAAAAGCCTGTGAACCGTGGTGGCCATAGAACAGTACTCTTCTGTCTAGGTGATCAATGTGTTTTCACAGACAGGAAAAGTTTATTAGAAGGAAGTTAACTTGATCTCTGTGTTTGAGGTAGCCAGTGGGTGAGCTAAGGTTATTTTGTACACAAATGGAGCATATTTTGTTACGCCTGTCAAATCTTAAAGTGACTAATTTATCAATCGATGTGTGTTGTACCAATCCCTCATCTTTAGTTTGAATGCATGTTCACTCGACATGTCGCGCAGTTCCTGGTCATCCAGTTATTAAGCCCTGTTAGCAAAATTTGAAAAGAAATCAGACTGATCGCTCATATGCGTGATGGAATATTCAATTAGGTGGGGAACGGTAAAAAATGGGGTTAACAAGTAGTTACAGAGGTTTATATACAAACTGTGAATTAGTTAAATGGAACGACACGCAGAAAGGATGAAATCCATCGAGCTGGAAAAAACGCCATATACGAAATGGTTTTTTAAAATATTTATTCTGCTCATCGTCATTTCATTTAGTCCCCTAATAAACCAACTTGAGGTGCTACCTACAAACGTTGATTTATGGAGGGGACCGCTTAACAGTGTCATGTATCTGACACTGACCATTTCTTCTTTTGATATCGACCGGTCACTCAGGTGGTTCTGAAACATATGATCTGAACTACACGTTACCGATCGATTCTGAGACAGTAGGGGGTAAAGGACAGCAGTTAGACAGAGCGATACGTGTACAAACGAAACAAACCGTGTATTAATCGCAGAACGATTCAAACAGAAGTCAAATTCCGTTGGAGTGAAAGGATTACCAAACACAAAATTGAGGCAATATCCGAAGGTAGACGTGGACGACAGTAGGGAAATAAATTTGCACATGCAACACACTGGGAAGCGATAGGATTTGATGGTTTCATACAAACAAGCTGATTAATTTTGTCTTGCAATTAATTTATCAGCCAGCAGTTCAGTGAAAAATGAGAAGAGAGATACAGTTGCTTGGAAACTCCCGTTTGTCATTGTGCTAACCGTCAAAATTAAAAATGATGTGCACACTTTCAAACAAAGTTACAGGTAATATTATCAGAAGGGTAAATGGAAACGTGTGTGATTATAACTTATAAAGTCTACGGCTAATTGCTGAGGCAAGTGAATTGGATTTAACTGCGATCTACACTTTTGCTCCAGGTGTACAAAAGAGCGAATCTAAATCCGAGTCAAATGGGTTGTGTGCCAAATATCTCCGACGCCAGTCGAGCTTGAGTCTACTGCTTCCCTCGAAAAAGTGTGGACAGAAAAAGTATGCAAATAAGAAAGCTTCTGTGTACGTCTTCTAAAATACCAATCTGATTTATTTATTAAGGCTATCAGCTTGTTTGAATAGGTCAACAGGTTACTAGTTCAGCCAGTGTTTACGTATAGGATGACGTAATATTCTCTTAGTTTTGTCTACAAATTATAATTGCAGACACGCAAAATCATGACATTTTCGTTAGATATCTTACTGTTTCCTGATGGCTTTTTACCTACACGAGATCACACATTACGCAAAACCGTGAAGACGTATAGAGCAGTGTGGAGCGAAATTAACGGTGAACAGAACAAGAGAGAAAACTAAAAGCAGATACCCAACTGTGTATGTGTCGAACAAGGAGCATATATAATGTGTGTTTTGTGTCGGTTTCATTGCGTGAAACAGATTTACCAATTTTCCAAATGTTCTTTTGAAGGTCAGTTTCCCGGCATTTCTTCGGGAAGAATAGTTTTGTGTGTATTTTCGTTTGAGTGATTTCTTGTTACGTAGGCTATCTTTAGGAAGATGTTTCACAAAGCTTCCACACGGTTTACATGAAGGATGTGTGTAGGCTACTGCTAGTAAACACTACTGCAGTGAACAGTTTACAACTTCGATTGATGGACTGCATGTGTAGATTAAATGTCCGGTTATATGTTAGTATTTCCATGGTGCACACGCGCCATATTGTCTTAAGTGGCTCTTAGAGGTGCTATTTCAAGTTTTTGAGGTCTGTTAACCATTCAACGGGACAACATTTTGCAGGAGTTTAGGGGAAGGTCGCGCCCAACCGATCTGATATACCTGTTGCAGCTTAAGACAGCTCGTGTGGTTTCCTCCCTCTCTGTGGGTTGCGTTTGCGATATTGGTAACACATCTTGAATGGAAGTTTTAATCTTCTGAATGTAACGTCACCCCAATGATAGTTCCCGGTGTTCCGAGCACTTTACTCAAAGCTTAAGTGTGATTCGATTGTCCGCTGTGTTCTTATCCGCTCGTAATATCGTAGACGCAGATCATCGGTAAACATGTAGTCGCAAATGCAGTTCAGGAAACAAGCTCATTCTCTGTCAGTTTACTGGACCGGGTGTTGCCAAACGGGAATTTTAGGATGACGAATTCTAACCACGACCGGTGCGATCGAAACCTCGTTGAATGGTCCCCCCATTTGTATCTAGAAACGTTTTGTTGAAGCCTTGAGATTACAGTGACCTGCCGTCTGCAGAATAGCCAATCAAACTTCCACAGTTCTGGTGTGACTTCATCAAAACACTGTTTACATTCGTAACCGCTAAGAGACTGACTTCATTACCTGCCTTTACCGGTTCCTCCTGACATTACCGTTTCATTGAAAACTGCATATCGTAAATGTCGCCAGTTGTAACAAACAGTTTTAACAGTCAGTGGGTGGGTTCACGGGTTCAAGTTTACGTACTTTACCCCTAACATGCTGGTTGTCCCCTCCGGACTTTCATCTCAAACCGCATAAAGAAAAACCTGCTTAGAAAGCTGCCCAATTATCAGATTACCATTTCACTGCCCATCTCACCTCGATCCAACACCGGTAGGTGGTTCAAGCATGATATTTCGTGTTAACCAGGTTATGTGTTGTGCGAATACTCAGCATCGATTCGAGTGATAATCAATTCGCATCCTGAGCATACCATTTTTCAAGACAAAGGAGAGAACAAAACAACCCCGTTTGAGCAGCATTTTTGAAAGAGCTCCCTTATAGATTTTGGTGGCGTGGAAAATTTTATCCACTTTGACAGTAGCTCCTGATTGAAAATAGTAGATTAAGAGGTGTTAATATCTAGTGAACACTGCTCAGTAGCGAAGTCACAAAACTGAAAAATGCCATACGCCACCCAACGTTTTTGTATCATGACGTCTCCTCACAGTCCACAAATGTTGCGATAAAACTAGGAACGCATTATCAAGTGCTTCGGTTTCTAATGGATATAATTTAGTTTTCCACTACGCTTTCACTTATCCGATGCAAGTTATTTCTTAGCTCTGCGCTGCTTTTTAAGCCAGGCGCTATTCACCACAGAAACAAAACCGAGCAACTTCGCCACAATTCACACACACCCTCACGCCAGAGATCACGCCCGTGTTTATAGCGGTTAGTAAGTGTTTTAAGCAAACCCGACTCAGTTATGGGATCTGATTTTAAGTGGAAGCTTCAGTTAGAATTCTTATGCAATTGTTTGCATCCCTGATTCTGAATCCGGGTACACATCTATGGGACGGTCCGTATTTGGTTTGACGGAAAACGTGCTTGTTCGCTATCTTACACATTTGCTAATCCCTTAAGTGATTTACGACCACTTAAAGTGCTGCCATTTCAGTGGTTGAATCTAAACTTTTTCTTGGAATGAAAAGCATTCATATGAAATTTGAAGTGGCTGAAGCACTTCCGTCTCGTTTGCTTGCCGACCTCTCTAACCACTCTCTCTCTCTCTCACCGACAACATGCTACCAGGGCAGCATGAAAAATGTGTACAGGACAATGGCAGGTCTGCTCAGTCGTCTAAAAATAGAAGCTTCGCTCACCCCAGCGGGTCAAGTGTCTCCCTTCCTCCTCCGTAAACTGCTCGGCACGGTCATATGCACACGAATAAAGCAACAGTCAATGACTGCAGGTTTTCGTAGGCAGCCTAATTCTAACCGCTAACCAAGAACGGATGAAAATAGCGCGATGCATTGACCAGTTAATCAACGTCAACGGCGGGCTATCTGGATTAGCATTCTGGACTGAAAGTCGTTAGTGCCGAGCTACATACCGTGACGTTCTTTTCGTTCAAAATGTAACGATACATCTCATTCACCTGCTCATTTCTGATTAAAAATTTCCTTTCCCTTCTATCCGACACTGTGTACCCCGTTAGCACATGCTGCTGAGTAACAACAATACCTCTGAGTTCAAAATCGAGGAGGGGATTTTGAAATACTTAAGACTTCATAAGTATTTCACACAACGCGAATAAAATCCTCGAATGGACCACTGAAATGAATTTACTCGAGACATAACTGGTTACGTGGCGTGCAAGTTGTATTTTCCGTTAATTCAAACCATGTTAGTTTGAGTTTTATCTGTTGTATTCATATCATTGTAGTCCTTGAGTGTCATACAATGTGTTCCTCGCTTTTTGTGTACTTAACTGACACTTAGTCACAAAGCTTATTTCACCATTTCATTGGTTCGGCAGAACAACAGCGACAGAGGCTGCTGTTTGCCTGGTGTTCACTGGTGACTGAGTTCACCCTCGGTTTCAGTGGTTCCGTCAAGCGTGTCGAGCGAGCTCGCTGACATTAGCGGATCCGGTTGCAGTGGAGTGCACGTTTGATGTGCTTTTCTAACGGTACTCTTTGTACTTTGGTTGAATCTGTTCTGGAATTTTGAAATCTGATGTTGTCACATGATATTCGGATATCAGGCATTGGTCGTCACAGATGTGGTAACACTGAACTGATTTAGACAAGACTATTGTAGATGTTTTCCGAACAGTGCTCTAACTTATCCGTTTACTTCGACTGATAGAATGGCATAGTTATAGCTCAGTCATTCATCCGACTGAGGGAATTTCGCGCTCACCACTTTTGAGTTTTTAGTAATTGCCTTGAGGATATTATCAAAGGCGACTGAAATTTGTTTTTGGTTACATAGCTTGTTGAAAATATTCTCGATTGAAATTACGACAGATTCATGAGAGGGAACAGTCTTTGTATTGCAAAACAGTTTCTTTCACTGTAGAAATTCCAGAGAAACTTAAACTTGAAATTTCTCTTCAGGTTAATTTTGAATAGATACAAACCTGCCTTTCATTTACACGTGTCTGAACGTTCAGATCGCCAAAATATTTTCACTGAGTTCGATCAATCCTTAAGAGTGCTCAGCTATCTCTGCCACTTTCTTGAGTCACTTCACAGGTGTGCACAATCAAGCTTGGCGGCATGCACTTCCTGAATGAACTTTCGTAGTGTTTGAAACTAAATATTTGTTCATAAATATCACTACCAAACGTTTCTGCTGCGCCAGTTGTGATTCCAATCACCCACCACTTATCCAAGGTCCCGACCTATACTGCTACCTTGACGTGGTGGTCGGGCTTGTGTACTGTTTTGATCCGGCGGGCTATGCTGACTAGGACTCCGGTCCTTCCAGGTGCAACCTTGTCAGACAGGCCAAAGGGGAGCAGTCAGACGAAAAGCAGTTACA
>QNGE01004647.1:5951-26260 GCA_008508345.1 Paragonimus westermani | reverse complement strand
TGATTGAACCTACGTGTAACGAACCACAGGATAGCAGAAATTGGCAGAACCAATTTTGAATGAAGGCTATCGATAACGCCTCGAGGACTATGCCCACAATCATGGGGAAAGTACGAGGAAAGCGGTTCAGCACCTTCACATCGGATGTAGACGGGAAAACTGTGCACTGATTGTGGCTGTCTCTATATCTCACAATGTATATGTGAATAGCTGATGGAGCATGGGGATGGTCATCTTTCTGGCAGATAATTTTGTTCGTTCGCAATACATTCATTCAAATGTTCAATATCATCGCTTTCATCTAATCGTCTGCGATGGGAAATGTATCGCCGACCTGGCTTTGTCAACGAGTCAATGTGGGTCACTAAAACGTCATCATGGTACGTAAGCTTTGCTACGGAAACATCACCGATAATAATTCCTTCAATGTAGACCGTCTTTCCATCTTGTAGATATACTGACGGCTACATTTACCGAGACTAATTGAAATTTTCAATAAATTCACTTTCGACCGTTTTACCACAGGAATATAGCCGAAGACTGGAGTGTGCGATTCTCGATTGAATATGTCGCATTTGCACTGAGAATATTGCTCAGAATGGACGACCGAGAAGCGTTCATCGTTGTGTTCAATTTGCTTTTGACGTGGGCGGTCAAGCTGCAGCTCTCTCCAAACTGTCGGTTTTCTTACATTTCTCGTAGCATTAGTGATGAACACAAACAAATCCATCTCAGTCCGTGAATATCGATGAGGCTTCAGGTTGCCGTCAACTAACAAGCATGAGCGCCATTTACTTACCAGAATGGCAGTGAGGCCCGACGCGTATCGAGCAACATGTCGCACAAACACGTGTCGTCAATGCTGGCCGATTAATCCTGACATATTTGCAGAAATTTGAAACAATTGGTTCCCTCGAGCAGTTTGAACAAAGCGGATAGAACATGAAAACTGGTAGATGCAAGTATTTCGTATTGACTCAGCAGTACCAATTTTACAATAACATGGGTGGGCTTTTTTAAAACAATCGTTTTGAGGGGTGGAAAATCAATAAGCGAGTTAGGATAAGACAACAAGTCCAGGGAAGAGTCAAGTTCACGAACAGTTGTTTCTGAACACAGCGAGCTGGTTTGAGTCGATTAATTGCAACTGCTTCAGCAAACCGTAAGAATCTCGGGTTGGAATGACGCAACAGGATTTTGAATGCACCAGATGAATCGATAGCATGACCGGTGGTCAAGACGTGTCTAGCGACTGAGGAAACTGGCTGTTTACGCGTTTCAGCAACATTACCATTGTCCAGTAACACGGACTTCTGTACCCAATTAGGTAAATGTTCCTTCATTCTGCAGCTCAAGCATCTCTCGGTCCTGCCTATGTAACTTTCTCCGTAGTTACATACAACTTGGTAAACACAATGTGAATTGGCGCCGATAGGCTGATCTCCTTTGATTGAAGGCACTTGCAGTTTCTGAGTCCGAGCGATTACACGGAGTTCAGCTGCATTAAACGTTCGTTTAATTGATTTTCTTAATCGCTGTGATGTTTGCTGTATGACATAATCACCCCTGAAAGGTAGCTCTATGTAGGACTCTCTTTTTCTCTGTAGTGAACACCAATTCGGATGGTAATTTTTATCTACTGTGCCTATCTATGAAACTTCTGGGGTAATCATTTAAATGTAGTACAGATGTAATCAGATCTAAGTCCTCAGCGACGCTGTCGGGCGTACAGTTTCAGGTTGCTCGCGTGGAGAGAGTATTTGCTAGTGCTCTTTTGTGGTGGATCGGTGTGAAGCTGTTGGTGTTTAGGTATTGACCTGACCATGTGGGTTTCCTACACTCTGTTCTTCTTCCAACCGAGCCTACTTCCCGACGACTTATTAGGATATCTAGAAATGGCAGACAGTTGGCGACCTCAAATTCACACGTGACCTTTAGATACGTATGACAATTAGTTAGACCTACCACCAGATTATCTATCATCTGTTTAGATCGCATGAAAATTAGGGTGTCGTCGACGTAACGCTTGTAATATGACAAGTTTGCTATTTCCGTAACTAGCTCATGGCTCAATTTTAAGCATGAAATATTATGCTAACATGAGACCCAGTGGACATCCCATGGCAACTACGTCTATTCGACGGTAGGACTGTTCAAGGAAACGAAAACTAAAATTCTCATTACAGAGCAGCAAAGTTTCCTTCAGCATGTCGGTGGGAAGTGGCAACGAAGTGTGACTCATTTCAACGAGCTCACAAATGTAGTCAATCGTTTCATGCAGCGGGACATTTGTGAAAAGTGACTGGACATCTATAGAGCAAGTCAGTTCGTTCGCAAGATTGATTTTGTCCAGGTCACTGATCAATTCAAAGGAATCTTTATTGGAGTATTTCTGGAATTTCTGTTTTACTGGGGTCAGAATAGTGACCAGCCAGCGTGCTAATTTGTGGTAAGGTGATTTTGTCATTGCCCTAAATACTCATGTGTTGGAATCTATGTCACATCCGTGCTATGCAAATTTAGCCTGGAATGATTTTTACACGACGGCAATAATTCATCTTCCATTGAAAACAAAAATGAATGCAAACCACTGCAAAGTCACCGGATCGCAACATCGTAGGTACATACGGTGCGCCTTCTGCGTTTCCCTCGATTCGATTATGCCGGATTTCAAATCACCGTCTGGAAGGTTGGCCTACCTGGTCAGAGAAACACAACGTTCCCAGTGAGTAAGAATGGAACACCACTGGTGATTGTTTGCAGCTGTCATACCCCCATACAGCTCTCCCGGATTTCAAATCGGACGGGGCCTTCACGAGAAAACCATGTGGACCACTGTGCCATCGACACCCCATTAGGCGCAATTCAAGCAACAAACGTTACTACTCTATCACAGTTGCTCGCAAGTGGTATCCAGTCACCTAACAATATAAGTGTGGATGAGGAAAGTTTTACATAGACTGGACGGAACTCAATTTCTTCGTCCGAATCGAATCTCTCAAGCTTACAACATGGTTTCCAGTGTCTACGTCTCGATGTTTGATCGTCAGTCATGACTGCACTTCATTAGCTACAGGAATAAATTGACATGCACATCGTGACAATCCGGACAACATTGAATCCCGCTGTCCGAACGTTATCGCGGTGTGTACAAAAACAGAGCGGTTGTGAAGTTCGCACAACCCACGTCTTAAGTCAGGTAGATTCATCAACATGATTCCCGAAACACGGTCAGTTCTCTCTATCAAATGTAATTCTGAGTGCTCATTCTCGGGTATGCAAGACAAAATTTGTCCTCGTCTTCAGTTCGCTCGATACACACTTCCTCTCTGGTTTTAGTGCGCTTTCCACTAGTTTTGTGGATCACTTGCAGCTCTACATCCAACAACTCGTTAAAACTGACCAAAGCTCAAACATGTCCGGTGGACAGCTGTTCAAACATGGGCAACAGAATTGACAACCGAAATTCCCGTTCATGTGAACCAATTTTGTTAGAATCAGCGAAGCACAACATGGTCTCCATCTCAGTATTATCTACGCATGACATAGCCCTTGACCCGGTGAATACTGATTCGTATGATTGGTACATATGAAAAGCAATACAACAATGGGACTACGTGATAAGCTCCCCCGAGGCTAGTGTAACAGCCTCGTTTTCCATTCCCGACTATATCCCATTCATGCATTTTCCACCATTTCGACGTGTCTGAGTTGGTGACAATTTTGTCCCATGCGAAGATGTTCCTGGACTTGCAGAATAAAGGTCAGTCAATCTTCACTAAACGATCTACACAATAATTTTGCAGTGAAACAGTGTGCTCATCAACATCTGCCGCGTCCTATTGCGCTGCCTAGAGGGCAAGATCGATCTAAACAAATTTGTCGCAAATTTTGCAGCCAGCGGACACTATAATCGTAAAACACACTCTAGCGTGGACGATGTGATTTCAAAACCCCAAAATTGTGTTGGTCACACACGAACGACTCCACGCATCCCAGTGCGACCTTCGGTTCAAATTACAGTCAAACACACAAATCTGCAATGCAGTTTTATGCTTCAAGTAAACAATTTCTGTTCCCTTATGGAACAATGTTCGACGGATTTTTCAATGGCCTCGACTACCAACTATCAGAAACGTGTGACGCTCAATAACCGTCAGCCCGATTGCCCGAATTGTCCAAACAAACAGACGTCGCCCTGAACCTCGTTGTTGCCATAAACAATTCCGGTTCTCTTCTGTGCGCATAGTTTATGTACTACCACGGTTACCATGTGTGCAAAAGCACTAGATGGGCAACGTGGTCCCAACGACTCTGAACAAAGTTCAGTTCTGCGATGCACGCACAGTCCATCGTTTATATCGTAAAAGTTACGTCCAATTTCGAACACACTTGTAATGGAAGTCCATCTGAATGATGTCAACCCCCAGCACTGACCATTCACCACAGAATGACAATCAAATTTTGCATCACGTTTGCGAATCAGATACACACAATAAACCAAATAAGCTAACGCAACAAAAAACAAACCACACACGACTGCTTCGATGAGAAGTCGTGATCCGTTTGTGGGATTTGAGCAGACCGGTGGACAGGCGTCGGGTTACTCGAGGAGTAGCACGATGTAAGCGGTACGTCATTTTGCTGTGCCCAGCTCTGATTGAATAAGCCAGGCTCGAGCCGTCCAACTCGTTACACAAATATTGTGTTTCTGATTGTGCTTCTAACCACTCCGACGCACGTTGTTTAATGTCAACCGACACCTGTTGCCCGTCTCATCTCTATGTGCATTCTATAGCACGAAAGTTTCCCGTCAGTATTCTCCTGGTGATTCCCTTGAACACATTGCACCCACTAGAAAGGTTTGATCTGCGCGGTAGGAAGAAATTTGCTCATTTTTACCTATCGTTTTATCTGAACTTTGGAATGATTTTAGTGATGAGTAGTGGGGGATTTTGGCTATCATAGAGAATGAACATTAGCCGCAAATGATCACAGCTGTCGCATTCCCATAGACTTTCCATTCGGCCTGTTGCGAAAAGAAGCATCCGAGATATTGACTAACGTTTCGGTGCCTAGTAAAGAGGATGGAAGTTGTGCAGATGTCCAAAGTGCACTGATAAACTCTAATGCATTCGGTTCAAATTGTGATAATGTCTGTTGCAAAAAAGCGATTGGACCTTCACGATAGAGCGAGTAGAGGACAGCCTTGCATCAGGTCACTTGTCAACGGAGAGCTTGCACAATAACACCAATATGTCAGGTAAGGGTGACAGTAAGTAGAAATTTCTCCACGTTCGTACTGACAAAAGTATTTTGGTAATCGTACACTACTTGTATACTGGTTCATTGTACATCAAACCCTATCACAATTGACGGTAAGACCATGTGACTTCACGCTGAAACAAATACAAACGATAGCATTACGAAGAATACACCTAAGGCCAAAAGGACAATTAAAGTTTCGATAAAATTTACATCACACATCGTATCAAATACAATAATTTCGGACGACAGTTATCTACGTGAACACGTGAAAGTGGGTTGACCACCAAGAGACATTGTCAATTTACGTCGATGTTTCTCCATGGGGATAAAACGGATATAGCTATCAGCTGAATAGTATGAAATTCATTGTACAGTCGAACACTAAGCAGTCAAGAGAAACCATTGAAGCTAGGGATAAATCGACGTGTTCGGTGGAAATAACACTTCGATTTAGTTCAACTTTATGAGCGATTGTAAATTACATGTTTCGTGGATGCAAACGCAACTATGCCCAAATACCGGCAAAACTGAACGAAGAAACGCGGTGAAGCCGATTGCCAAGGCTGGACGATGCATACCCATCTAGATAGATTTTCGTGAACAAAAAATTGACCTAACTTATCATATGAAAAGAACACCCAATCAGACCTCGAGTCAATTTCTAACGGCAGGTGGAAGTGACCATTCCGACTCCAAGTTGAAAACGGCTGAAAGTGATCCGTCAAGTTGCAGGTCAACAGTTCAAAATGAAAAGAAACAACCAATCAGGCTTTTATCCAAACGGACGAAATCAACGAGAATTAACCAATCAAGCTTTAATGGTAACCCGATTCCGAACAAACATTGTCAAATTCCGCCACTGAATACCCACGCTCAGATACTAGCTCCGCATTCAGTGATGGAACGTTTGCAACTTCTACGTCAAGCGCGGTAAGCAACCGAATACCTAAATCGTGAGCAGAAACTAACAGCATTACAACTATCACGAACAATCAGAAAATGGAACTTATAGTCGGGTGCAACGAATCCATCTTAACCACCATAGACGGTGCTAGCGTCTAACCGTCTGTAATGAGAAAAATGCATCGTTGCCAAGAAGATGCGCTATGGACATCTGCACTGATATGTTGCTAACCAAGCATTGCCACAGAAATCTCAGGGAGTATAGAACCAAGCGTGCAAGCCGTGATCTCCCATTCAGTGGATAAACGGACGGATGCACCCGCATAAGTATCAGGCTCGTGAATAGTTTGACGATACAGAGCGTATATTTTTTGAGATTTGCACATGGATTATAAAGTGAAAGTTGACGTGAACATCGAATGTTCATATGGAACGAGTTTGTGTCAAGTCCAGGGTATACGAGGAGCCAGCTGAAGAGTTGCGACAAGATGGGGAACAAGCGAATTTATTCGAGGGGCTTGTATTCAGTTTGAAAGGCAATCAATCCAACATCCGACAGATGCATCAGACTCGAGATCCGTTCGATTGCGGGGAATAGTCCATTTGTGTGATCGTCTGGGAAGAAGAGAGGGTGAAAGTTCTGTTAAGTGAACTTGACGACTGGGATTCATTTCAACACGAACAAAAAAGAGATATAGAATTTTTGCATCAGAATGTTTCATCAATCTGGACCAAATTATTCCACCTGAATCAATGAAGTATGATGTCGCAATTTGAAGAAACGAACTGTGCCGATGTCGCCAGATTGCTACAATCAGACTCACCAGAACACAGAATGAAATACACTCCCTCATCAATCTACCGTCCGCACACACACACAGATGCGAGCTCCCAACTCATGTCAGTCGTTGTCCAACAACACACCAGCTGTCGGCTCCAAGCAACGAGAACACAACGCACGCGCCTATGGAGAACAGGGTGTCACCGCCATCTGATCAGAGATCTCGGTACCGAGCAGTGTCGTCTGAAAACCAGGAGACACCCGGGCTCGAACCGGGGACCACTCGATCTGCAGTCGAATGCTCTACCACTGAGCTATGCCTCCGACGTGCGAGCAAATCACTAGTCCACGTGTGCCACAGCTGACCGACTTCCTAGTGCAAATTGATTGAACCTACGTGTAACGAACCACAGGATAGCAGAATTTGGCAGAACCAATTCTGAGTGAAGGCTATCGATAACGCTTCGAGGGCTGTGCTCACAATCATGGGGAAAGTACTAGGAAAGCGGTTGAACACCTTCACATCGGATGTAGACGGGAAAACTGTGCACTGACTGTGGCTGAAATTCGCAGAAACAATTTTGAGTGAAGGCGATCAATCCAGGGATCTGCCAGTCTCCTGAAACCGTCTGGAAAACGGATAATAGGCGTCACTCCTGAATTTCGTGGGAGAAATTCTCTAGTCAGAAACGCTTCCATGTTCAAATTCGGACTACCTCATTTTGCAAATATCAACAAACACTGAGCCAACGGACCAATGTCGTCTTCCTGTTCATTGTACACCGCCAACTGATGATGTGTCCGAATGATGAAATAGGGAATCATAAACTGTGAAAGGACAGAGAAGTGGTTGGACAGCTCAGAATCTGGGGAAGGATTTAATCACAATAAATGAAAATAAAAACGAAGATACGAGTTCTGTTATTAAAAACAATTGCTCATGATTAGTGTTTATACGATCTGTTTGCAATTGAGAACAGCCACGATGGTTTGCACTGAACCAGTATCCTGATTTATTGCTAGGAGTGAGGTGTCTTCTGAACAAGATGACAGATATGAGGAAAGCGAATTATTGAAATCAGTTGAATGTTACAGTTCTTCCGAAGCTGACTTCCATTTCGTTTACAGGTTTGCATTTCGGGTCTTTGGAACACTGGAAAGTGATGGAGTACATTCCCGGTAAACAACAACTCATGACACGGATTAATCAGGCCGCCCACTTTTGTTCACACTGTCTCATACTAATGCATGTGGTTGGATAGCATGGTGACGCAAGAAGACTGACAATGGAGGAGGAGAGGACTGTAAGACAGTCACCATTAGTAGATTGGTGTAACAGAGCGGTTACACGGGATAAATTTCCTCAGCAAACGAAATAAGTTAGAAACCGTCCATTCGAAAACGAGTCATTTTGGTTGCAGCGGAGTGATGCATTCCACTGGTTGATGGAATGCACCAGGTCACTCGGCCAATATTTTCGCCAACGTCCCAAAATTGTCTCGCCGTAATTGTCAAGGTTGGTACTCTCCCGAATTACCTGCGATGTGCTCATTACTACGCAATAAATATAGAGACAATGATTAGGGTGAGTCTAAAAAACGGTCAAAATTGGCTGTTGTCGGTGTGTTTGTTATCAGTTACGCAGTCTTGTTCTCCACTCTGACGTCCTCACGAATTCAGTGTATCTTTTCGAACAAAGTGTTCATTACCAGGATTGCCTGACCTCCATCACGTTAATCCAATTCGTACATAACTTCACGGCGGAAACATTCCTCATTTAAATTACCTGAAGCACACCCGCAACATTTCACTCCCCATATTCCCCCGAGACATGATGCGAGCCTACAGATGACTGCTGAAACCACTGCCAATTGTGGAATTGTGCAAATGACTTTGGAGCACCTCGCCAAATTTTCGTGATGTACTGTTCTCAAACTCCAAGCCAAACGGTTGCGCTCAGAACAAGCCACACCTAATGCAATCTATTGCAAGCTGAATGTAGGAAAGTAAGGTTGTGCCGACCTACCGTCGTGGTTGAACTGAATATCTACGAGGTAGTAAGCAATGGATGCTTGTCCCGTTCTAATGCGTATGCCATACCCTGTGAGGGTTCAGTATGATTTACGAGCGTGGTAATTTGACGATCGGACTAGTTGGGGTGGCCATGTCCTCGTTTTGGGAACCACGTTTCCGAAAGACCTCATTGCTGAGTACAACCGAACAGCTGTCAAGGATTATGGGATTCGATAAACCATGACTTCCGCCCGGAGGTTGTTGGCGAGAAATGGCACACGGTTTTGTTCGAGCAGAACAATGATGGACATTTCGAATATTTGGTGACATAAAATCTACCGCTTTTGTCGCATGCATTGATTTCAATCAGCAGATTTGGCCGAGAATGGTACACACCGAGGATGGACTGATTCTAAATCATTTTCTCGTCTTATGTCTGACTACTTGAACTAAACTTTGGAAATTACCCGATCAAATAATGCTTGTTCAACCATTCAATGTTCCTCAAACCAATAAACCATCAGCTGTCACTTCTTCATAGCAACATTCTTTTAGATGTTTCGGGAAACCCACCATAATGTTCAGTGAGATATTACATATCAACTGCTCACACTCACTACTACTTTGTACGTTACTTCCGGAAATAGTGTGACGTAATCAATATCTTGCTAAGCATCTTCACAGGTCTCCAACTGGAATTCAGCTAATCTTTGTTCACTGGTTTATCAGTGTCAATACTTTGAGTTCGACATTATATGCCTGCTCAATAAAATTACAGCATTCGTTTCAGTACCAGTGCCGTAACACTTGGTGTCTTGTGGAAACGTTGGCTTTTCGTTTTTTTCAGAACATGCGTGTGTTGTAAATGTGTTCGCACATTGTAGGGCTCCAGTTAGCAATGTGCTGTGGGTCCCACGAGAGTCCACGTCATAAACCGTTTCGTTGGGGGCGTTCCATATCCAAATACATGCTTTATGGAAGCTGGTCGAAACTTTCTGTACATACTGGGCTGTCCGGTGTGATTGACGCTTTCATATTTGTTCTCCCCTGCTCAACCAACCAAACTGTGTTAGACCAGTCTCGATTGGTTCGAATGTCGTACTTTACGGAAAACTGACGGAACAGGTTTTCAATGTCACCCACTATTGGGTGCTCACTGTGACTTTTTAACATAGTGTCAGACCAAATAACATCATGTAACAGATGCAGCACACAACGGGACAATTTTTATCTTCAGTTTACAAGTGTCCACCTTTGGTCATAAGTCATCACCGAGGCCTGGTCAGTTCCAGCAAGTTACTGGGATTTAGATGCATACTTACCAGGAAGTACATGTACGTGCATGCGTGTATAAAGTAGAACATTCGCGAAGCATCCGAATATTTCTCCATGTGGCGGTGCATAAAGAGGTCAAGAAAAGAACCAACTTGTTTAAAGGCACCTTGTCAAGCCTATCTGCCGGCAGTTGTTGAGGCCCATAAAAGGTAGGAACCATATAGGCTACTGCACAGATTTGACAACTGACCAGCGGTTGTGACAAATCTTGATCAGTACTAGCGAATTAATGTGTCATGGAACTCAGCGTGATCCGACCAGTGCACCGAGGCTGTGTTTAAATCAGATTCGTAAGCAGTACAGCTGGAAATCAAGCTAACTGCAAAAAATGGACTTTCCTATTCGGGTAGTTGAAAGTGAGCTTGCAAAATTGTAACCCAAATTGACATCCTGTATGCTAATGAGTTTGATCAGGAACATTTGCATACACAACAAAAGCGATTAGATTAATGTATGTGGGTAGCATCTTGCCTTGCACCCGTAGTCCGTGGTTTCGTTCGTATTAGAACGCCCGAGCAAATTGATGGGAACAGCGAAATGATGTAGTGTCATTATATAGTCAGCGATCGTTCGCGTTCGAATTCGTGTTGCCAGATTCACAGTCAAACTGTCACTCACGCTTTGAACTAGTCGCTGTTGTTCTGTTCCACCGAAACAACACTCACCAGCACTGACAATGCTGTTATATACGGTACACAACAGTCAAACTAACTGAGCACTATCTTCGCGCACGAAGCTTCATCTTACTTGCATGCCTTATCTAGTCATGCATACACATATCTGAAACTAATGCTGGACTCATTCACTGAGGTATATTGCTAACCGTACGGCTTTCTTTGAATGGTGACAATGAGGAACGAATCATCTATTCGAAGGTTGAATTTCAGGTGGGTTTGCCATATTGCGCATAAATGTATCCGGATTCCCAGACTAGATGTGAATTTTGCAGTATTGTGCTTTGATCTCAGAAACTGATGGTGGTCAAATGCGATTGTGCAGACGAAATTGGAAGCATCACACACAGGTTAAGTGGGGCCCACTCATGAGGGTAGTCACGCGTGAACTGAGATACAATATTCGATCGAAGTGTTCGTTATGAATGTCATGATTTTGGTGCATCGTCACCATGTCAGATTATTTGTTTGCGGAATTTGAATAGTTGAATTCTTCCTGATCCCACTCACTGATATTGTTTGGATATACATACATATATATAAATTAATGTACATCTGCATATAGACCATATAGTCCATAATTTGCACTAATACATGTCACGTGCAGAAGATATATGTATGTTTACGAAACAAGTTCTGGGAGAGTGGTCTGATGCATTTCAACACTAAATGACAGACTTTAAGTTGAGCTGTTGCGTCAGAACCCTTTCTACGCACAACACATTCTGCTTCGTTCTGGTAAACATTGAGCTGTCTAACGCCAGTGGCCTGTGGTTTCCTGTGAGCACCGTTATCCAGAAAATGTTACTGGCCTCAGCTAAATAACCCGATGTTTTAAGATATTCAACGATGGTTTGAGTTCGATAAACTATCACCAAGATCACAGTCAAATTACTCGGGGTGGCTTTGTGAACTAGCATCATTCATTCCATTTCGCAAGCGCAACACTCACTGCGACCCTAACAATGCTGACGGATATCATGTGGTGTAGACTAGCTGAACCAGCAGTGTACTGAAGACGCTTCGGCGTAAACAGTACTCATAAGCATTGGCACAGAGCTGTCTTGAATCGGATCCAATATTTGAACAAAGGTGACGAAGTCACACTTGAGGTGCCTGATAAATGTTGGGAGGCATGATGTGTGACGTTTTTGGTCCATAGGCAATATAATGGTTGAGTGTTCCAGTTCACTCTCATGCAGAGTATGCATGACTCCTGCGTACAAATGGCGCAAAATGTTTGCACACCTTAGCTTGTCGTATTTCTCCCGGAAGTTGAAGTTATGTTAATGAAAACATTTTTGCAACTGACATGCTCCTTGATTTATGATAGTTTGTTTGTAGCATTTGTGTTCAGCATCATTTCAATTTTCTTTCGGTTCGATTTTCTGAATTTCGCATATGAAATTATATTGCGTTTTGTTTTTTTCCCTGTGACATTTCATGTGTACCTAGATCTCTGCGGTGTCTGCGTTGACCCCCACTGTCGTCAAGCTTGAGACCTCACGGGGCGAAAAGCAGGTCGAAAGTCAGACGCTGCTATAAACATGCTCTGTTTGAATTTTTGTTGAATAAACTGAAGTCAGACTTCAATGAACAGAGCTCTGACCTTCCAAGTCACCTTAAAATGCTTTCTGTCTAACTGAGAGAAGTTAATTGATTTTATTTCTACAGAATCGTCGAAAAGTCGATGTAATAGTGAACAGTATTCAATAATCCCTCGGATACGCGTCAGCCAGATGAAACCGTCAGAATGTTTGGATTTCCAACCGTTCAGCCCTCTCTGAGCGAACTTAACAACCTACACAGTTTGGGACAATTGTGGCTTCCATAGTTTACAGAAGATAACACCAAATTGCATGTGTTGATGCTTTGCGACGTGGAAAATGAGGCAGCCCCGAATAAAGTGGATGAATACCTATAAGGTACAAGTCTCTGTGCTTGGCAATAGCGTTCGAAATTTTGAGTTTTGAGTCAAAGCGGATCATCTAAAAATGGATTGGATAAAAACAGTTATCCGTATTAGTGGCTAAGCTTTGTAGCTAGAATGACATAACTGAAATTAGCAGGGTGTTATCTTGTGACAAAAAATTCTGTGACAAAAGCGCCTCAAGGGACATACCCACTTTTACACAAGCTGCAACACTGTGTGACCAGTCATATAAATGCATAATGCGTAATTTATGTGCTTAGTTCACAAATTCACTCAATTGTGACGGCAAACGCTTCCAAAACAACCAAGTAGGTCTTTGGTCTCGTTTACTGTTCCATCACAGCATACAGTGGGGACGAGCGTGGAAAACGTGAACTTTTTCGTAGAAAATAGGGAAAATACTACCGCAATCCTCATCGCTTGATAGATTCCGTAGGACACTAAAGGGTGGTTGCAAAATTGATTTGAAATGTCTCACGTATAAATTGTGTCTTCATCACAAACAAGTTGGATGACATGGCACGGAGTTTTGAGTACATTCTGAAACCAAAGCGGCCGATCAGCAACCGTGTCTTTTAAGATTATGGCAATATGAAGCAGTTAAAACAGTCACAAATACAGTTTACAATTACACACTTATCTCGGAAGTAATTTTTGTTGCTGGTTTCTTTCGGTCACAATATTTTTGTTCCATCATTATCTGACTTATTCCTTGCGCTCTTGCACTACCTCTTCATTCGTACCGCAATTCGGTTATCCCTACGAGCATATCTGGTTTCGGTTGTGAGTGCCAGAGGGATAGGAATTCTGAATGAAACCTTTATCTGTCCTATTGGTGACCACTAATTCGCACCATCAAAACGAGGATCTCCAGTGGAAAGTCACCGCAAAACTCTGGAGGTAACAGACAATGAAAAATGAACTCGAACAAAGCAGTTCTGTGATCGCCAAGTTGGTTGACTGCGGACGTCGTTTGTCGTGACACTGTCCGACAAACAAAACCGAGATACCTGATCCCGGCCACAATTTAGACTGACAAGTCCTCAGCTTCATGCGGCCACGATTAGAGGTAGTGTAGCCCCTCATAGAAACTTTCACCGTTAGACATGACAGATGATAAGGGACAAACTGGATGAAGACGTGCCACATATGTGAGCATTTGCTCAAACTATTCGTCTAGCCTGATACATTGACATGTCCTAAGAGTGATCAAATTTTGAAGACCCTGTCCGATAGTCCAATGTTGGTAGTATGCAACTGTTTCTTTCGTGACTTCACATGTCCGCCTACCATCTTCATATCAATGCAATCAAATTACTCATTTTTACTTCCAGTTGCGAAATATTCTATGACAGCCAGAGCAGCTACCTTCCATATTCGGATGTTACTCCGTCTCTCAACCCCGAATATTTTCTTCTTGATTGTTGACGACGCCTATTTACATTGTCAGACAAAGTATGAACCCAGCTTTCGCCCTATCTTATCTAACTCCTGGCTGCTTATGCTCAACAGTGCCTCCCGTGATTAACACGCACACTTTAAACTGAGCTAACAGCAACGTAGTAGTGGATAGGAAACCTCTGTCGGTTAGACATGGATCTACAAATGGAGAATGAGAAGTAGATTGAACCAACATTGGCACAACAACAAGCATGCTTGCCACACACCGAATCATCTGTCGATTCCATTGGTTTGAAATATTTGGTATACATTGCGAGCTGACATGATTAACTCTGTCTTGCCCAGCATTGTAGCAATCCATGTCTACTAGTTGAGTAGTACGTAGCTCGTACAAGGAACACCAAAATGATAGGGAGTTTGAAACCAAATGTTTCTGATCAACTTTTAAACGAACGAATTATTGACTACAAGAAAAAACATCTTTTCGCGGTGACGTTTTGTCCAATTAATCTAAAATTACCGAACTGAATCAACAAGGTCAAATGTGAGCTGATTTATGAGTAGGACACATTGGAGAAGGCAACCAGCGTCGCAATTGTTCAATGACAGATTAGACAAATCATGTGATTCGGGTGATTAGAGCATTGTAACTGAAACCCAGATCGTCTGGTAAAACAGGAACTAGAGATAGAACGAAAGAGGATTTTCAGTTCAATGTTCGAAAATGTTACGAAGAAAGGTTATGAACTTGCCTACGGTTTAGTTTTGCACCAGCAAGTTTCTTGCTTGTGAAAGTACCGTTCGGTCGTGCGGTTAGTCACTGTCTGGTAACATTGGATACTCCACAATTGATGGGCAAGATTTGATAGACATATTTTGCCCAATATTACGAACACTAGTGCCCGTCAAGTTATACTTTACATTCTCACTAACAGATCTTTAGGAATATGAGGGTATGATATAATCAGCTGTAAAACGCCCACGTGAATTTTCATACCATCGTTGTGAATCCAGAAGGCGGATGACACAAAGGTTACTTTATTGGAGAAACCAACACACTACTTAAGCGTCTGAGCACGACAAGAAACGGAAACACTCATTTGCACACCATACTCTTCTGAGGATACTCCAGTCGCTCTAGACACCATGTATCAGTTCCGTCGTGTAGCGAAAGCCATTATATGTCATTCTGCCCTCCAACGATCCATCCCGTATCTCTGTCGTATTTATCACGCGATTATCTCGATCCGCGATCATCTCGATCCATGCTGCTACTGAATAGTGGTGTGAGTAGTATGGTGCGACCGTATCTCCTCACTACACTCCTCCCCCAGCAAAGATTGCTCCAGTCGTAACAAAAGGCGTTCAGGTTCTCTTCGTTCCCTCGATGATCTGCGTGCTGGCCCCGGTGCTGGTGACACACATGGTGTGCATCCTCTTCTGATCGGAGTGTCGTACCATTTACACAGCTGGCTTCCGTGCACTCGATGTTGACTTCTCTCATTCTTTATCAAATACACTGGGCCACGACGTTCAATTACTACGTACGGTCCCCTCCACTTTGCCAGGAACTTCCTAGATCCGGGTCCGGTTGCCCCCGCGCTCCGCCGGTCTCGGTATTTAACCTTAGAACCAATTTCAAACACAGTCCTTCGACCCGATAACCTCGCAGTCGATTGCTCCTTAGAAGCTTCTTGTGTGTTTTTCAAGTTTCGGTTGGCCGATCTCCGAGCTGCCGCTAATTCACGAGCGCTCATCCGTCGGTCTCCCCATAAACCAATCTCCTGGTCGACTGGCAAGCGTGGCACGCGCCCATACATTAGCTCGAATGGCGACTTTTTCGTTGTCCCTTGCGGCGAACAGCGGTGGGCCAACAGAATCAACGGTAACGTTTCTTCCCAGCTTCCTCCTTTCGCAGCCAACCATTCCTTGATTGTGCGATTGTTCCTCTCCGTCAATCCGTTTGATTGAGGATGATATGGAGTTGTGCGTATTTTCTTGATTCCCAAACGCTCCAAACAGTTCCGAAACTCCTCACTTTCGAAGCAGGGGCCTTGATCAGTCAATATGCTTCGCGGTATTCCGTGATCCGCTATGATGTGCTCCATCACAGCCCTGCACACCGTGCTTGCGCGCTGATCGGGTATGGCGGCTGCTTCGATCCACCTTGTGAAGTGTTCGGTCATGATTATGATGTATTGATTTCCGGAGGTCGTTGCTGGAAAGGGGCCCATCACATCCACCGACCACAGTTCCCCAATTTTACTGACCGGAATCGGTTGTGTGGGATACTGACTGGGGTGGTTAGTGCTCTTCACTAACTGACATTGCTGGCACGCACGCACATAATTGTTAACGTCATTCTTCATTCCCGGCCAGTATGCTCTTTGTTTCAGCATTTCATAAGTTCGATGACAACCCGTATGAGCCAGCTGATGACATTCTTTCACAATTGTCGCCCTCAATTCCGCCGGTATGACCGGGACGTTTATTCCCTCTCGCAACTGGCGCATCAAAATTCCGGCACTATTCAGCCGCAAATCGGACCAGTGCGTTCTGAAAGCTTTCAATTCCGGATTCAGCTCGTCCTCTGGCGGTTGTCCTCCCGACAAGAGTCGGTCAATCACCGTCCGGATCGTCGTATCCATTCTCTGTACTGCTTGTAACTTCCCGGGGTCACTCTCGAGTTCAATACTGTTAACTCCGACCACGTCCTTGTGGACCTCATCGAAGTGTTGCGTTCGGGAAAGCAAATCAGGTACACAGTTCTCTTTCCCGGACAAGTGGCGAATTGTGAAGTCGTACTCCTGTAGTCGTAATGCCCAACGAGCCAGCCTTCCTCGAGGGTCCTTCGCCGATTTAATCCACTCCAGCGGTTTGTGGTCAGTCTCCACATGGAACTGTCGGCCGAGCAAGTACGGCCTCCATTTTTCCAAGGCCCATACGATTGCCAAACATTCTTTCTCTGTCGTTGAATAGTTTCGTTCAGCAGGACTCAGTACCCGACTGGCGTATTCCACCACACCGTCCTCCTGCTTCAGTACCGCTCCAATTCCTACATCACTCGCATCCGTTGAGACAATGAAGCTCTGTCCAGTCACTGGCAATTTCAGAGTCAGCTGTCCTTCTTTCATCAAGCGTTGGATCTCGACGAACGCTTGGTTGGCTTTCTGTGACCAATGAAATTGGCAATCCTTCCTCAGAATTTCGTATAACGGACTCGCGAGGTCATGGAAGTTTTTGATGAAGCGGCTGTAGAACCCGACGCGACCGAGAAACTGTCTCAGCGTCCTCTTCGATGTTGGCACCGGAATAGCCTCGATTGTCAGCAGTTTCTCGGGCAGTGGCTGGACCTCCCCCTGACCGACCTTGTGACCGAGCAGTGTTACCGTTTGCTTCGCCAGTTGAGACTTTGAACTATTGATCCGGAGGCCGGCTGTCTCAATCTTCTGTAGCACTGCTGAAACGTGTACTGCATGTTCTGTCTCATTTGTGCTGTAAATGACGATATCGTCTCCATAGACAACAGTGTTGCTCACTCCGTCCAACACCTTCAGCATCAGTCGTCTGAACGTGAACGGGGCGCCTGAGAGTCCGAACGGCATCCGCTTGAAGCGGTATTGCTTTTCACCCACTGTGAATGCTGTCTTATCTCGGTCCGATTGTTTGATTGGGACCTGCCAATATCCGGACCGTAAGTCGAACACTGTAAACACCCGGGCGTTCTGCAGCTTGTCAAAAATCTCCGCCACCGACGGGACTGCTACCACTTTATTGATCGTTATCTCGTTCAGCCGCCTGAAATCGACACAGAATCGAAATTTACCGTTAGGCTTCTTTACCAACAAGACAGGAGAGTTGAACGGGCTATCGGCCTCCTCGATGATTTCTTCCTTCAGCATGTCCTTCACTTGTCGTTCAACTTCCGGCTGCAAATGCACTGGAATTCTTCGGGGTCCGAATGGCCGAAATCGCTTCGATTCGATGGGGATTTCATGCTCAACCCAGTCACAATAGCCATACGGGTCCTGATCCGTAGTGAACAATCCCTGAAACTTGCGTATCACTTCGTTCAGCAACTGATTGTCACAAGTTGGCATTGCTCTGGGTACGTTCACTTCAATTTGTCCAAGCTGGGTTTTGCGCTTTCCCACCAGTGGAACCACCCCATACTTCGTTACCAGTTTATCATGCTTCAAATCAATCACGGCTTCAACGCGGTCAAGAAAATCCGCCCCCAAGATAGTCTGACGTGCGTCGGGAGCAATGACGAACGGTTGGTTGACTACCTGACCATCGATTCGAACACCATATTCTGCCAGGCCATCAACTTTGAGGGCAAACCCACCGACCGTTCGGACAACCATCGCACACGGCCGCACAGTCTTTCCCGGCCTCGGCCCAATCAACGAAATCGCGGCCCCAGTGTCAATCAAACAGTACTCCAATTTACCATCGACTTCTAACCTAGCCTGAACCGCTGTCTTATCAACCGCCCCTATCACCGGATCCCCATTCCCAAACAAAAAACAATCGACAAATCGTTTATTAGCGTACGACCTTTTCTTGCCGAGTGGGCAAAACCTTCGCCAGTGTCCACGTCTTCCACATCCGTAACAAACGTCGCGACGGCTCTCCTCCTTTTTCACTTTCAAAGCCGCCACTTCCTCAGTCAACTTTTCCACCGCGCTTCGAAGGTCATTCAGTTCACTCGGTCCGTTTGCCTCCACCTCGTTGACTGTCGCAGCATTTTCTGCTAGCAATTGTCGAGCTGCATCGGCCAACTGTTCCAGCGTCATGGGCTGTGTGATGACAGCGACCCTGAGTTGATCCCGGACTGTTGGTGGCATTCCGTCCAAGAACTGTGCCATCAGCAGTCGTTGTTCTGAGTCCTGGTCCAAATGCGGCAGGGCTCTTGACAACGCTGCCCGCAGGGACATGGCGTAGACCAGAGCATCGCCTCCTGGTCCAAGCCGGGCGCCCTTGAACCGCCTCATCGCCTCCTGGCAGTCGGCGGGGCTGTCGAACCCGGCGATCAGCGCCTCCTTCGCGGCGGCCCACTCCAGCTTCGCAGGGCCCCTTCGCGCCGCATCCAACACCGCCTTCGCCCTGCCCTTGAGCAGCATCCGCAGGGCCGCCAGCTTCGCCCGGTCCGCCTTCACTCCGACCGCCTCCGCCACATCCTCGAAGTCCTCCAGGAAACTCCGAACATCCCCATCCTCAAACGGCTGCGGCCACGGGATCTTCATCCTTGTATCCTGGTCACGGCACCAATTGTTGTGAATCCGGCAGGCGGACGACACAAAGGTGTGATGTGCGGAATGAAATGACTTCATGGTGAATTTTTAATATCAAAGCCGCACATCAACATTGCTGTAGGCTCGCCGTTTCCTACCTTGGGGGCCAAGTGCCATAGTCCTCTATTGTACTGCCATTTAACAGGCGCAAACGAATGACCTGAGGATGAAATTTGCCAACTGCTGCTTACAATTATTTGGCGAGTGTCTTTCACGAAGGTAACCGATATTACAATTAACGTCGAATTTCACACCCTGAGTTCTTCTAACGGTTCTCCAGGTTGTACGCCATCACTTTGGGGTTAACGGCACATTGCACCTCAGGTTGTGCATTTGAGCTTGACAGTCTTCTTCGGTTAGTGCTACCGCGAAGTTAAAAAAATAGTTTGTTTCGTTTAAATGGTGAGTTAGAAAGAGTTCACTGCCCACGATTCGTGAATAAAAATCCACCATTGTACGTAACTCTTTGTTTTAAATCCACGTTTTTCAATGTTCCCTAATGTTGTGGCTTGAAACAGCGAAATTCTGCCCCCTTCAGACCTAATACATCTAGAATTCCAATAGCATCACGCTTCTGTGCCAACGGCTAGCATGGTTTTGTAGGTTATCCTGGACAACTAATTTCTGATCTAAGACTGAGGTTTGTTCTGGCGTTGTGCTCATTGGTGGATCAACTATAAAATAGGTGGAAGCCATCTGGCTAT
>QNGE01004646.1:28684-57611 GCA_008508345.1 Paragonimus westermani | reverse complement strand
GAACCCGTGTACGAATCGCTGAATCGTTGAAAAAGTCTCCGGATGGCTGACACGAAGCTGAAGCCTATAATACTCGTATCTTTGAAACAAGAACCATTGTTCATGAACCACCTAATCACATCCTGAGAATTAAGAAAACCGGTAGCTAAGGTCAAATAAATCGTTGAGTGCCCGACACCTCGCGAGAGAAAATATTCCGCCCAGCTCGGACACTTAAAATTCCGCAATGGTCGGGCATATTGCGAGCCCCTCAAAATTCTTTGGGATCCGAACGAAGAATGACGTCCGGTAGAGAGGTTCATCCGCTTTTTCGCACAATATATTCGTCCCCACATCATGAAAAAATTTTGAACACATTTTCCCGGGATTATACACGGAATACTGATCAAATTCTTCGCAAGTACACGCCATTCATTCACCACGCACCTCTTTTCTGGCACGACCTTGGGTATTAGGCCAGCGATCACCTTGTGGAGACCCAATCGATGTGACAAATCAGCTATTTTGTCGATTTGTGTATATCCCAGGTACTATCGTCTCAGAAGTATGTAGCTCGAAGTTTTACTCCTAAAATTGTATTCATTCCTCATGTAATATCCGTTTTGTTGCTCTACTCACATACCTGACTCTCTGAACAACCTAAAATTTGGTGTTCAAATGTGCATATGCCTAAAAATTTGCACGTTGATCACGCACTCCCGAGCGTGTTTCTCACAAATGCGTCGACAACATACCATTATTATTATTATTCAGTAGGCGAAATATGCATCTTCATAGGACTGGCTTTCCATTGGGAAAATTTGTTCCACAATTCGCAAAGGTAGCATTCCTGCCGTATCGACTTACAGAGAAAAACAAGAAAGTTATATGGTTCGCTGAATTCTACCCGGCATCCAACACTCCTAAGAATCAGCTCCCATCCTAGCATTTCCAGACTTCTCGTCATCAGCCGGCCCCTAAATACTAGACACCGACACCAGTGACTCAGCTTTCGGCGCTGTACTCTCTCAGAATTCGAGCAATGCGCAAGTGATGGTAGCTTATGCCACTTGTCGACTCGAAAAGCGAGAAGGGCGTTAGTGCACTGCACACCATGAAATGTTGGCTTCGGTATATTTTAAGGCTCTTCCGCTCTCACTTACTTGGAAGACTCTTTGAAGTTCTAACGGACCACCAGGTGCCGCAATGCCTTTGCAGCTTCCAGAAACTAGACTGTCAGGTAGCATGTCGACTGGAATGTCGGCGGGATTACGACTTTGAATGTACCTATCGCTCCGGTAGCCACCACGTGAAAGATTTGTCTCGCCTCCTTGTAGAAACTGTTAATGCAGTGTTATTTACACCATCAGCCGGGTACACTATCAGCTAAAGGGTTCGTACGTTTCCAGCATCCACTGCCGACAGTTTGGAGGGGATCAAAACTAACTGGTCAAGAAAGGGAATACAAACCCTCCGAAGGACGTTGCTCATGGTCGCAGAGGGCGGAATTGCGGGTTGTCAATGGTATGTTGCATTTGTCTGGTAAAACCAACCGAACCCATAGACTGATCGTCCCATTTGGCAGGGCTTCAAGGGTTATCCTTGAGGTACATTTAGAAATAAGGGAAGCAGGTAAACGAGGGACTGAAGCGGCTGTCCAGCGGCACTTTTGGCGGCCAAAGCCGCATGAAGATGTTTTCGTATTCGCACCAAACCTAACATGTGTGCTCGAACTACCCTTCCTATTATGGCTCCCAAGCCCTAGCTTCCAACGATTAAAACAAGTAGCCTTAACCACCGTGTGTGAGTTGATGTGATGGGATCGCTGCCAGCAACGATGAGAGGAATCATTTTCGTGATTGTTGACTACTTTACCAAATGGTGTGAGGCCCGCCCGATGCCAAGCTGAGAAGATTCCACCATAACATCCTTGTTCGTTAGCGAATGGATCGCTCTTTTTGATACACCCGTTGTGCTACATTGTGATCAATGCGCTGCGTTTGAAAGTTGCCTCCTAGGGGAGGTATGCCGTATGTTGTTTGTAAAAAGACCTCGAATGATTTCTTTCCACCCTCAAAATGACAGCCCACTAGAAAGAAACAATCGTATAATTATGACAGTTCTGCGTACCTGGATCGAACAACGCCAGTCAGATCGCTAGGGCGAAATCCCATCGTAATGTCTTGGCCGTAGGGCTGCCGTCCTTCCAAACCTAGGGTACGCGCAATCACTACTAATCCTTGGTCATAAACTGCGCCTGCCAATTAAAATTCTAACATCGCTGGTGCTAGCCGTATACATGGGATTACCACAGTATCATGGAGCTCGGCGACCGGTTCAGAGTTGCCTACAGAATTGTTACCGAACATCAATCGAAGTCGCAAAAACTGTGAGAAACGTTTTTATGACCGTACAACCAACGGACCAGTCTAACGCACCAGGCATCACTTCTGTTCGTTCAGACCAAAACCACCATTGAAAGCAGCCCACAAATTCCATCACCCGTAGAGAGCCTTACTCGTAATTGTGCAAGTGTTGTCACATACTGTATATGTAATTCGCGACGCTACAAATACGGCGACGGATGTACTCACGGTACATTACGACCAATTAAAACCAACCCAATTACCGGGGGAAGCCAATGAGCAGCCCCGTCAGAACCACTTGCTATTGTTCCAGTTGCAGTGCACACAGTCGAAATCCCTGTTTGGGGTGCATGTAGCAGCAATGGCCGTACCGAGTCAATGAGGTAAGTGTCTTCTTGATAGGGGAGCAGTGTAACAACGCGGAAACTGTTGCACACGTACCTTAAACCTTCCGCTAATGTTAAATCCCTTGTTGTCTGTTTCAGGTGGTCCACCAGCTAATTCCTCAGCGTGTTCGGCACTGAGAGGACGTTATCTCCCCTTCATTGACTTGCTTGAACAATCGTGAAGCTCACTAGTGACGTATGATGCACATGTTAGGCTTGACGCTGTGCGGATCGCTACCTTGTCTCTGTAAACCTAATAAACTTGCTATGACTGTTCGTTCGCGTCTTCCCCGTAATTTTGGATTGGGTCAGAACTGCCTGTGATCGTTGTCCCGTGTATAAATTGCCAGTCATGTTAACATTTCAGATTGGCGCGAAATATTCAGTGTATTAGAAATAAGTTACAAATTGCCATATTTTCGTGATTGCGAGGGTGGATATATACAACGGTTGTGCTACCAGTTGGATAATCTCATTGTTGGCTGCGTGTTGGACGAATTTTTCATGTCCATCAAGTGGGACTTCAAAGGAATACTCAGGGTAACATCTACCGTCCTACCAGCATCCGATTTATTGACCGGGATGAATATGAATTCGAAATTATGTAGGGTCAGGAACTGCGTAAACTTCCTTAAATCCACATCGCCAGAGAATTGCATGTAAATGTAATGATAATGATAATAATAGTAGACTTCTCATCGCTCAGGAAAGTGTGGTCAATGTACACATTGCAAACCTTATACACATTTGGACACCATGACTGTAAGTTGTACAATGAGTCAGCTATGTGGATAAAACAACAAAACAGGCATCATGTGAGAGAAAAATTCCACTTTAGGAAGAGAATTCGGAGATACATGCTTCTGAGATGGCGGTACTTGAAATTTCCAAAATCCAAAAAAGTAGTTGTGTAGTTACATCAGTTGTCATCAGGTGATCACTGACCTAGTGGTCAAGGTCGAAAGGTAGTTGGAGAATGGAGAGAATATACTGTCAAAGAATTTCGCCATTATTCCAAGTAGATAGTCCCGGGAAAATGTGTAGAAGATTTCGTCAGGATGGAGAGAGATGGGAAAGCACATACATTTGCGAGGTAACGGATGGACCTCTCGACTGGACTTCATTCCTTGCTCAAATTGCGAAAAATTTTGCGGATTCCGCGAGATGCTCAACCATTACGGGATTTTCAGTGTCCGGGAGGAGTTGAATGTTTTCTCGCGAGAGATGTGTAGGTGAAATCACGAATGGAGGAGAAATCACGCGATGAACTGGAGAACGTAGATTGACTGTATTAGTGATGATGAACAATGGAACATGTGCTGCTCTAGCATAACCTTCTTTATGACGTTAATAACATTATCCTAATTGATGAAATTTATACCACATGCGAACAGTTGCTATTAAATAACGCGAAAGCAGACCGATTACCGTTTGTCACTGTCGAATTTAGATGTCGATTTTCCCTGTACGGCCGATATATGGAGTGAGAATAATGTTCGACATAACCGGGAGGTTGCCAGGTGGTCAGTCAAGAAGAGAAGAGGGAGGAGTTGCAACGCGAGCTCCTTATGTAGTCATGGAACGAACGAGTTGAGTTTTTTCCAAGCAGTTTTAGCATGCCCAGCTTATGCATAGTGATTTACAACACACACAAGCTACCGGTAAGTGTGCGGTAAAAGCCTAAATACGTAATTAATTATCCCTGTTCAAATGACGCATTTGTACTCCGAGATACAACAACGACTTTATCTACCAAATGATCAGAGAATCCGGCTGTTAATGATGACGGCGAATGGAAAAAAACACGAATACGCCTGGGTTAAATGCCGAGTAAGCCATGCATATGGCTCAAACACACAAGAGCTAATACGGCGCCAACAGCCTAGCAAAATGTTCTCTAACACGAATGAAATTCTACATGAAAGCCCTAGCTGTTATTGACATGTACGCTAAATATATACGAACTGTCCTTGGTTTCGGAGGCCCTCACATTAATTGATGCAGTAAGCGTACAACGGTCAATCAGAGACAGAGGAGAATCATGCACTGAAACTGGGTTCCATTTGCCCTGTCAGTTTGATACAACGATTGTGGGAGTTGTGCACATGCCTAAATGGGTCTTTAGCTCACGATTGTCTCTACTGTACTCTCTGGAAAACTACCGCTGAGGACATTTACCTCAGTTCAGTTCAATGCGCGGGGCACATGATGGCGAGAAGCTACGTTGTCCAGAATCTTTCAGGAATAAGCTCGAGGCCTTCAACGTTTCGACTTTAGGTTTTCGAAAAAGAAACGCATCTCCTAGAATTCCAGCGTTTCAAATGGCTGCTTAAACATTCCACTTTCAATGTTCGGGCTCCTCTGCAAATATATTACCGTGTGGTTCTTGCAATCGTTTCGGAGAACTGTAGGTGACTAACCCTATAGAAAGTTATGAACGCAGAGAGTCAGCCAAAAACAGACACCGAATGGCTCGATATAGGCAATCCTAACCCAGGCTGTGCACCAGAACGGGAAGTGTAGTGTTGGGTTGAGTCAGTTCGGAGTGGTTATGCCTATTTTTACGAAAGCAGTTGGCGTAGGCTGTATACGAAAATAAATCAAAATATGAAGCTATATGCAGTACGCTGTAGAGCCACGCTGTCGGAGTCAGTTGTATCACTGAAATACGTCGTTTTGAGTCAGCTAACCCTCTTTGTACGTATGGTGTTGTCCAGCTGCAGACCTTACATCTCAAGCCGATGGCCAAGCCGGTGTTCAAATCGTTCTACGCGCATACACAGAAAAGGTGTTGTCTGACCGAATACCCGTCGACAGCTGTCTTTGCACTATCAGATTCGAACGTATTGTTAAGGCACCGAAAGACGCCTATCAGATGTGCTGCATTTTGTTACCGCCTGTGCTTCCACAGGCTGGTCCAGAAGCAATTAGGGAAGATTGTCATGACAAGCTCACTAACATATCGATTATTAATGTAGGATCGTGAGAATCCGACCCAGCCCCATTCTCCTCAGTGTTTCTCCCTGTACATCCAATCTTCCTAATTTCTAATAGTTCATTGGACCCTGATCTAGACGTTTTTGTTTCATCGCATCAATTTGGCAATTGTGCGAATAGCCAGTTGTCGGTCGTCGCACTTCGCTTGGGGTGCGGTTGTATCACGGCGTAGGGTTATTGTACATGGTTCTGTGTGGTCCTTAGAGCGCATGGTCACATCAAGTGGCCCAAAACACTCCCTTTGAGCGTCCAGTGTGTCCACCCAAGAACTATGCGTATTGTTCTACTACTTCACTCCTAGCTGTCTGCAACGTTCCGCAAGATGTTGGCTACAGTTACATGGTCAGGGCACATGGACGTAGTAAAATAGATAAGACATACGACGTCAGGTACACTGTAACGGGTATTAACTGTGTGTACGGCCTCCGACAATTTGATGCTTGTTTCATACTGCCCAAACTACGGGATATATATATCCCGTACATTCTTAAGACTTCGTAACCTTTATGAAATTGAGAAATGCTTTCGTAATAATGTAGCGACTATGATAAATGATNCCCTATGTCCTAAGAACCACTCAGGACCACGTGCAATAATCCTACGCCGTTCCGCAAGGTGTTCTTTAGGAACACCAAATGTAGGGAGAATTACGGAGCAGACTTTTCGCAGTTCCGTGAAAATGATAAACTCGTCCGAATGTACCATTGTATAGCCCGTAGTTTGGCAGTGTAAAGGAAACACCAAATTGTTGTAGGCTGCACACACTCAGTTAATACCCATATCTTATATATTTTACTAAGTTCGTATACCCCAACCATGTATCTGTCGCCAACACCGTTGTATCACCCAGTTCTGGAGCTCTGTTCACCCCCATTGTTCTTGAACCCGTTAACTACTTCGAAGACCTTATTTGGCCATGGTTGCCTTATTGTATGATTGCAGTTAGTCTTTGGCTTGTTCGGCACCAGATTGTAATTGATCTCCTGGAAAAGATCCTTCGAACGAATCTGTTGAGGTTGTCTAATTGTTCACTTTGATAATATGTTCAACAGTACTGTTACATTGCGATCCCATTTTTTAAATAAATATTTTGGATCACTGGCTCACCGCTACACATCGCTCAACGTCTTTGTGGAAGATCATCCTACTGCAGATCTCCAGGCGCATGGACGTCGTAGCGTTGGCTGGAGGCTTGAGTCCTCAAGTGGGCAGCGAAGGCGCTAACGAGCATGGCTTATGTGGCCCACACACTACTTGTAGAACACAAAACGATGAGCGTCTGTTAAAGCTGTATGCTGATAACGTTATTCCTGACAAGTACTAACTTTCGACGTTTTGGATGTCAGTGCACCACCTGACGACCTCCATTGCCGAGTCAGTCGTGGATATGGATTGGCCACATGACAGTCAACGTTCGGTAGTGTGGCTGTTTCCTAGATTACAATGCAATGTAAAGCACCCATGTGGGTTCCGATCATGCAGTGGCATGTGCCAAGTTAACTGCGCTTCGGTGGAAGGCCACTTTCTCAAAACAGTTTGGCGTATCTCGATCAGCGGGGGGTACCACTGCTTTACACTTGCTGGAATGCCCTTGCCTCCAGTCTAATACCTCACTAACCAGACGATTTTGAAAGGCATTGGGCGCGTATGTGGCACGTGGTGATGCCTCTTATGGTATTGCCGGTTCTGCTGCCAACCTTTCGGTCCTTGTGCGATCACTGGTCCTTTATTTCGCTTGCCGCAAAATGCCATCCAGCGACAATCATATTTCAGTTTGCAAGGCCACTCTGTTTGAACTCCGGAACCTTTTACGAGAGGATCGTAAGGCCAGACAGACACGACGTGCCGTCGAGATGGAACATGCCGCTGCCACTTGGAATTCTCGAAGGCTTCTGAATGGTCAAGAGGCACCCTACCCGGACGAACTCCCGTTTTTCATAGATGGAGGTTCAGCCCTAGACAGAACTGACAACTGTTACTGAAACCCCGCATCACTGAAGTCGTTTCAAATGACTGCCGTCTGGCTAGCACCACCTCTACTTTCAAAAAGGGCTCGCGCACTTCACGTGCAAATCTCCAGATGATTGGCCTAATTCTTATTACGTTGACGCTTTCTGCAGCCGCTGTACTTCGTGGACTAGGTGGAACGCACGAACGTGTTGGGTTTCACTCTGGTTGTAGCTGCACTGATCAGACCTTTACACTCCGCTACTTTCTTGGTCTGCATCATTTCCATAGAAAGCCGACGCTCGATCCACATCACAGAGCTGCATTCTGGGGCCATCCGTCAATCAAAAGTGTGCCCAAGACGTAAGTGAATATCGCGAAAACAATTTACTGTCAGAACTCATGCCGGATTGAGGTTTTCGGCATCATGTCACTGACCTTCAGCATCTCCAGTGGTCTGTAAGAAGGTTCTACGGCTCTCCTGCCTGTTCACCTTTGTATTAGACAACATCCTATAGTGTGACCTGACGGACTGCGAACGTGATGGTATGGAACTACTCCCGGGCATTCGACTTCGAGACAGAGAACGTGGAAACGACGCTACTCTAATTCGTGAGGGCTCATAGTGGGCTCAGACCATCTCAGGTCGACACGAGGCTTTAGTTTGTTAGTTTAGCATGGCCTTTGCACCTACTAATTGCAAGGTGTTACAAGACTTGCTTAACTCGGCACCTGCCCTCATCCTTGGCGATGAGCCACCGATAGTAGCTGGGAAATTATTGTACCTTTGGATCCTCATCGGCGCTGGTCCAGTATCTGGTTGGATCGCAAGTCGTATAGGTAAGTTACCTGTGGCGTTTGCCACTCTACGCAATCTGCGGCGTTGGCGTGACTTGTTATGGACGGGTTGGTCTCATTATTCGGCTTCAAAACCTGGTTCATCCACCAAGAGGATGTTAACCGCGTGCCTGTTTTCGACCACTGGAGTCTTCGAAGCATTAGCGGCGTGTGACGGGAACACGGTGCCAGCAATGACGACGTTCGCTGACGCGTCTTCGGAACGGATATACTATTGAACCTCGAGCAACATGACTTTGTCCCACGAGCTTCATTGGCTTGACCACATTCTGCGGGTACCACCTCACCTCCTTGTGTACGGGTGAATTTGGATGATGGTCGCCGTATAACTTTGGTTTAAGGTATACAGGTGTTCACAGTGAAGGTTGCTTCAGTGGTACATCCTCGGCGTCCTTAGTGGGATCCGAAGGACATTGCGGATCTTCGGTTGAGAACGCTGTGTGATATGGCGAAGAATAAAGATCATTGGGGCTCGTGTTGGGAACCCATTTTTGCGTCAGTGTACTTTTGTTCTTCTTCATCCTAAACTATATATATGTACATATGTATATATTAATGCTTATGCGTGCTTATTGTCCACCTGTTGTTTTCCATGGTTTGCTGTCGCTGGACTGTACTTTTTGCTTAAAGCATTCACTGATTTTATTGCTCCCATTCACTTCTCAACGTCTGAACACTTCATCAGAACCTTTTCTGACACACCCCACCCCTTTATTCAGATCTTTCTAAATGTTCTACATCTCCCACTGGATCCCGGTACAAACGTTTGTTCGCATGTATCCGGTCTTGCTATTCTTCTGTTATTTTCTAATTAATTCGATATCTACACAAACTCAACCTTCTAGTATTTGAACTAATCTCAGGGTTAAATCAACATCTTTTTCCGGAATTTATGCTGCCCACGACTGCTTTCATGGCATTATACATTATTTTGTGACCCAGGCATATCTGATCAATTTCGTTCCATTTGCTAACGATATACGTATGTAAAAAAAGCTGGAAGTTCACCACTCGGAATCGTGTGGAGCATATTGTTTACTTGAATTGAAGTGGAGTCTTGTACAGATGGTAAGTTCGGGCTGGCGTCACATCTCCTGGGTAGTTGTGGTTGGCTGTTACAACTGTTTGCTGTGCACTGGCTATTCTTGGCACATGTGCGTCATCGATTTACCTGACGCGTTCCTCCAAACCAGATGTGGTCTCAAATAGTTCACATGGCTGCCAGTTGTATGTGGCATGATTGTTCAGGGTCGTGGTTTCTATTGCAGCAAATACTTGGATTTTGATCATGCGTTTGTTGGTCGTCGTTTTGTTCTTACTTTCACTTATCGTCGATCCTACCGACCGCTAAAGTTGGCTGTCGGGAGACTGGTCAGGTCGACGGTATAGCAGAAGTAGCAAACTAGAGCTTTATAGTCTCAAGTCCAGAGCTTCCAACAGCTGTTAGACCCAAATGTTAGGCTATTCATGAAGCAGGTGTTTTAGCGTGCGGCACGACGGTCCGTGAGTTAAGCAAACATTTGACTTCAGAGAAGCCCCTTGTTATGAATAATCAGATTCGACGGCACAGACGAAGAAAGAGAAGAGTAGGAGGCCCGTATGATAGGTTTTATTCATCTAACAATTGACCTGTGACAACTTAGAAGGAAAACGTAAATCGATTACCAACTCAAGGATGAAACAAATAACAAAATATTATAACATCCTCCCCCACCAAGAAATGTGAGTAGGTTACAGGGAAATAATTGAACATGTGTACACTGATCGGTGAAACAATATTTGGTAGCAAGCGTCAATGTGTAATTGTTTTATGCGTCTCTGTTTCTCAGACAATATGGATGAACACGCTGTTGTTTGATTAACGGTTCAAGATTACGTGAGTGATCGTTGTTGGGGGAATCATATGCTTCAGTGTTGTGTATGTCAGCTGAGGGAATGCTGTTATGCTGCTCTGTGGTAGGGACACAATCAGTGGGTACAGATGAGGTCTCTTCGACCGGGGGTGTCGACAATCCTTACAAAGGGGTCTCAGACATGACTTCTCCTTTGGGGGCCAGTTGGTGAACAGAAACTGTTCCTTCCATGTCATTAGGAAAACGAACGTACGCGTATTGTGGATTGCACTGAAGTAATTCAACTTCTTCGACGAGTGGGTCATAATTAGACTGTCTGACATTCTTCTTAAACAACACCGGTCCAGGTTTAGTGAGCCACATCGGGAGGGTTGTTCCGGAGGTCGACCTTCGGTTATAGAGGAATAATCTTTCATGTGGTGTGGCATTAGTTGCGGTACACAAGAGTGATCTGACGGAGTGTAAAGCATCAAGAAGAACAAATTCCCATTGATTGATGGCCAAGTTACGAGATTTCAGGGCGAGCAACACAGTTTTCCAAAGCGTTTCATTCAAACGCTCTACTTGCCCGTTACCCTGGGGGTTGTATGGTGTTGTTCTACTTGTCGCGACTCCCCTTTCGTGAAGAAACTGTTGAACATTTGACGACATGAACGACGATCCACGATCAGAATGAATGTAGGCCGGAGTACCAAACAACGAGAACAACTGACAAAAACATTTAATGACGGTCTCACTAGTCTGATCAGAACATGCAAAAGCAAAAGGAAATCGAGAATATTCATCAATAATTGTTAATAAATAACGATTGCGGGTTACTGATGGAAGGGGACCCTTAAAATCAATCGACAGTCTTTCGAATGGTTGTGTGGCTTTTATGAGCTCACCTCGAGCTTTTGAGAAAAAACGAGGTTTGATTTCACAGCATATTGAACATTTGGCAACAACGCCTCGAACTTCTTCCACAGAAAAGGGGAGGTTTCTGGCGCGGACGAAGTGCATCAAACGAGAAACGCCGGGATGACAAAGCGATTCATGTAGTCCTTTCAAGTCGATATTTGTCATTAGAGCCCCGCAACAATTTCGCGAGAGTGCATCTGCCGCTCGATTGTCTTTACCAGGTCGATAGACAACATCGAACTTGAATGGCGACAGTTCCAGTTTCCAACGTTCAATTTTATCGTTCTTAACCTTCCCTCTGTGCTGATTGCCGTAGATGAAGGCGACGGAACGTTGGTCAGTAACAAGTTTAAAATGGTTGCGAAGTAGAAAGTGTTTCCATTTACGTATGGATTCTACGACAGCATACGCTTCCTTTTCTACGGCGGAATGGTGCCGCTCGCTGGATGACAGACTACGCGAGAAGAAGGCTACCGGTCGACCATTTTGATTCAGAGTGGCTGCGATGGCCACATCAGAGGCGTCTGTCTCCACAACCAAAGGGGTATCGTACTGAATAGTAGAAATAGCAGCTTTGCATAACTCGTCTTTCAGAGCTTCGAAGGCTTCTCTGACTTCAGTGGGTAGGGGGAAGGTGGTATTGTGCACAACTTTGTGAATTTTATCAGAGAAGTGAGATATCCACCGTGAGTAGTAAGCGAATAATCCCACTATTCGTTGCTGGGATTTCAAGTTAAGGGGAGGGGCTAATTCTCGCAGAGGTTTCAGGCGATCAGGATCCGGTTTAATACTGTTCTTGGATACCTCATACCCTAGAAGTTTGATTTGTTTGGCGGCGATGATGCTCTTCGATTCATTGAAAGTCAATCCATATTTTCTGGCCACGTCTAGGAACTTTCGAAGATTGAGGTCATGTTCAACGGAGTTGGTTCCACATATTGTAATATTGTCAACGTAAACAAAGATGTCTTTCAGTCGTTCGCGTGCTATTATATTGTCAATAGTCCGTTGAAAGCAAGCGACGCCATTCGTCACGCCAAACGGAATCCGACAAAACTGATATAAGCGTCCGCATGCCTCAAAAGCCGTAAAGGGCTTTTCTTCTTCTCGAATAGGGATCTGATGATAAGCACTCTTTAGATCCAGAGTGCTATAGGTGTCGTACATGGCGATGCGTTCAATCATTTCGTCGATTTTTGGGAGAGGATAGGCATCCAAGAGGGTATATTTGTTAATTGTTTGGCTGTAGTCAACTACCATTCTTCTCGTGTGCCCGTCGTTAGTGACTACCAAGACTTGAGCTCTCCAAGGGGAGGAGGAAGGCTCGATAACTCCTTCAGCAAGCAAACGGCGAATTTCATCGCGTATAAACTTTTCGTCAGCTTGGCTGTGCCTTCTGGATTTTGTTGCAATGGGTTTGAAGTTTGGCATCAGGTTTTGGAAAAGACGAGGAGGTTCGATGTGAGCTGGGGTCAATGAACAGAGTGAAAATGGTGGTTTTGGCCCACCGAATGGAATTTCAACACTTTTATGAAGTTTAAGAAAGTCGTGACCAAGAAGAACGTCTGCACATAAATGCGGTAGAACTGACAGCTTCACTCCCTCATACACAGCATCTTTGTATTTGATCGACGTCAGGACGTGACCTCGCGTGTCACTCGACAGAGTGGTAGAGGCCATTGTTATCTTGCTACGAGATTTGTGAACCTTCCAGTCATTCTGCAACACTACGCTAGACGCTACATAACTTTCAGAACTGCCAGTATCTATCAAAGCTTGTAAGCGAGTTCCGTTAACTTCGAGATCAACTACAGCATTCGAAAGGCACTCCGGAGCCGCCGCTGATGTGGCAGTCGAAATGGACGGTCGAGTGATAGAAGAGCAGGACTGTCGGTTCCGGGACATCAGGCAGACCTTTTGAAAGTGCCCCTTTTTTCCACACCCATTACATAACGCATCTCTAGCAGGGCACTTCGAACGGGGGTGTTTGTCATACCCACAGAAGAAACACTTGCCAGTCGATGAGCTGGAGGCTGCCACATCAGGCATTCTGGTAGGGTTGGGCGAGTTCTCTGAGACCTCGGTTGCAGCCGCGTAGGTGTTAGTCGGAGTGGACTGGTATATTTGAGACTGTTTTTCCGCCAATTCAAGCGATCTGGCCTGATCGAAAGCAGCCTGAAAATTCAACACTTTTTGTTCCAACAGTCTCTGTCGAATCTGGCTAGACAGTAGACCACCTATGAAAGCGTCTCGAATTGCATCGTCTCGATTCTGCTCGGCAGTAGTGGCTTTAAAGTTACAGTCTTTCGCAAGCGACCTCAATCTTTGTGCACATTGGTCCAGCGTCTGTCCACCTTCTTGTCTACAAGTCGCTAACAGATGACGAGCGAATACTCCATTCTTGGGTTTCACATATGGGTCCCGTAGTGTGGAGACCGCATCATCATTACTATCGCGTTCGGAGATATACTCATAGACCGAGGACGAACTGTAATTGATCAACGTAGTCAATTTGGGATGAAAACTGTCAATAGACGACAAGAAATTAGTGAACGTACAGAACCAGTGATTCCATTCTTTAGAAGCGTTAACTGCGTTGGGATCGACGTCAAACCTCTCAGGGCGTAGGATCCGTTCCATCACGTAATTGTTTAGACGAATAAATTGTTATGAATAATCAGATTCGACGACACAAACGATCAATCTTGAGTCAGAAAGAGAAGAGTAGAAGGCCCGTATGATAGGCTTTATTTGTCTAACAATTGACGTATGACAACTGAAAAGGAAAACGTAAATCTATTACCAACTCAAGGATGAAACAAATAAAAAAAAACATTATAACCCCCCTTGATTTGTTAGATTTTAGATTAGACCCTCTCTTTATCGCTTCATACAACAAGCACAAGGGGTGTCCGTAAGCTACTCGGGCATGATCTGATCGTCATCTTGAAGTTTGGCTAACAATGGTAAGAAAATGAAAACCGCCTCTGTGTCATGGGACACTAGGGAACTCTTCAAGCTTATCCGTGCCACAAGCCAGTCATCATCATCATAGACAGCAGTACATCAGTGGTTAACACTAATGCTTAACTGCCACAAGCCAAAGGCGTCCGTCTTTCAGTGAAGCTGTGAACGTGGTTGACTACACACTCATCCGCAATAAGTCCGGAAGGTTAGGGTGATGAGAGGAACATTGTGAGGGAAACTTTGGCCGTATTGATGCTTTTTGATGGTACCACCACAAATTTGCAATATAGTACCCTGGTCGGTAGATTTAGGACACCCATTAAACTGAAGTCCGATATTGTATATTGGCTCAAACGCAGTTGGACTGGTGACCCAGATGACCTCGTGCAGGAACCTCCCAGAGAGGGTGGTGAGACATGGATAGAGACCTTGACTGAGTTGTTTTAACTTTTGTGGACGACGGAAAACACCTCTACTGGGGGCCACCCGATGATAGTTCCCATATTCAGAATAATGGTCGTGAACTCTTTTGAAAACCATAGAGAGACTTGCCTGATCCCGATTTCAAATAGGCTTTTGGCGTCCATTATATTTCGTCGGCCCACTGGAACTTGGGAGTTAGACGTTAGGAAGGAGCAGCCAAGGTTTTGCTTTGGAGGAGAATGTATTGATTATATTCTCACTTCTCGCCAGTTGTTGGAACAGCGTCGTGTGTACCGCCGGCGAGCAGTTGCCGGTTTTTTCTACTGTAGAGGTGCGTTCGATTTCCTTAGTTGATCCATCATTCTGCGTTCTTTTAACCACAGGGGTCTACCGAACAAGCGGGTCGATTCTATTCCCTCACCTCAACTGGGGCTAGGGTCTACGGTTGGTATAGCGATAGTTTCTGTAACAAGAGCGGTGTGCCTAACCACTTTTGCTTGATTTTGTCTTGGACGAAGTAATGCAGCACTGTCAGCAACACTCACTCCCATCTAATGGAAGACTGACTAATCTTGATTACGCTGACGATGGATGTTGTTTGTCAACTTTCTGGTAGTTCAGACAATGCTGGACGCCGTTTCTTGCTGTTCTAGGTATTTCAGAATGAGCTTTGAAGCCCTAACGTACAGATCACCTCCGCAAGGCTGTTTCCCTTACGCCCGGTTACGAGGTTATGGAGGTTGTCTACTGGTTTGTGCAGTTAAAAAGTTAGGGAATGCAATAGAACCGCGTATCTCCAAGACTAGGTATTTACCAAACTAAGCCATCTATGGTGACAAACGAGCATTCCTCTGAAACTTAGGGGGGCTGCAAAGGATCTGTCACCTTACGGCTGATACCTAGCCACTCAAGGCAGAAGACAAACTGTTTTCAGGTATGTGACCATCGATATCTGAGTTTGGTTGCTGTCATCTGATGGTATGTGTTGATAGATTACAAAGAGTTGAGTGAGTTCTTTTGTTCATCTTCCAAGTTCACGCAGACTTCTGTGGTTAGGACATGTACCAAGGATGCTAGCCAGTCATTTGCTACATCGAGCGCTCTTGACGGATACTGCGACCGACTGCGGGATAAATAGGAGGTTAATATAACAGGGATGAAGTGATTAGTCAATGGTTTTTACTTACCATAGGTCAGGTTCGTATCCCAAGCTTGTACTCTTGTGGTTCACCAAATCGATGGCCGGAGATATTAGGTGACTGGCAGCTGGTCTGGCTCAGTGGCATGAATGATGCTATTGTTTGGCCGATTTATCCATAAAGTATTTGAAGTTAATGGCGCGGAGCAGCAAATACCGTCAGGAAATTTTCTTGTTGATGACGCCTTACTTACACGTGTGGCTCGGTTGCTTGTGTGCGCCTTGGGGTTGAGTATTTGGGTTTATACGTGATAATAATTAGCAATTAGAACCCCTCTCCAATCCTTAATTTATCGTCTATGGCTGACCTGTTGGCCAGCATGTGACTTAGGCTCAGGGTATGTAGGCACTGATACTGAGACTTCCATGAAGTCAATAGGACAATGCGCGCCCTTGGTTAAAGGTGCCGTCTGATTCGACTGAAAGTAGATTTCAGTTTTGTTTGTGTTACGAATATCGTCGGCATAACTTTTTTTGGCCCTCTGTCTCGTGCATTCTCCGCCTCACAGAATCCTTTTTCCTCGTTTGCCAATTCATATGGTTAAACGGATGAGTTTTGAAAAGTGCGCACCCATAGTGACTACCAGCATGAGATCCAGCTGACAATCACATCCTTGTTAGACGGCGTTGTACGATGTGACGAAGAGCGGAAGTCATTGACGTTCGCACTGTGAATCTGTGTACTCCGATTTAACTCCTTTTTTGTTGTCTATCCTTTTTACATAACCTTTTTTCTTGTTTGTTGTGGCGCGTTTGTTACTTCACGTCGAATTCATATATCCAATTTTTGTCCACAGTCAGCCCAACCATGTTTCAGTTATTCGACCATCTTTTGACTAGAACGCCCTAGTCTGTCGCTCATTCGGCCAAGTAATCCTCACGGTCTTTATATTAATTCTTTATAAGTTTACATGTCTGTTCTTAAGCCGTCGTATTGGAAGTCATTTTCAGTCGGCGATCGTTTGCCCATACGTCCTATCGAGCTGTCAAATACCTACGTCTGGCTATTTCGCGTGGTTGGTATAGAGGCTACAAGCCCTTACATTTACACGCTGAAATCCTGCTGCGAAATACAGGAGCTCGATCCAATTTTGCACGATGAATGTGGGAAAGTACACATTTGTTGGTTCAACACTGACCAAATTGGCTGTTCGCAATGAAAGAAGCGAACAACATCAGTATTGACTGTCGATTATGTTGCAATGAGTGGAGCATTTTTGTTGGACGATTTAAAATGATTGACGTGTTATTAAAATTGACTCCTTATCTGTGTTGTCCACGATTAATTATTTATACGATCTTTCATTACAGTTTATTAAGTGCTGATTGCCTACCCTCTCTTCGATGGGAAAGGGCTATGACACTGATGAACCCGAAGACCTCCATACTGACAAAGAAAGTATGTACCGTCCTCTGTTTCGTTTTCCGGTTGGCTTTGTTTTTCAAGGTAAAGAAGATTCCTCCGAGTTCGAATCGTTTTCTGATGATGTGGATGAAGGATCGGAAAACGTAATCGCACAACGCAATGTGTTTGGTAGTGATACCGGTAGATTTGTGAATTTTGTCCCCTCTATTTCTTGAATCAGAATCCGAGGGAAAATCATCCCCGCCGCAATCCCATCATCATCGTTCACGGTCCGCAAAGGTTTGTTACTCAGTTCATTCTACCTTCCTCTTGATGTTAACCTTGCGCACCTTTATCCACGAAATTTTCGACCTCTTCGCTTGCACTCGAGCACAATTACTCAGGCAGCATGACTAGTCTTCTGTGATCTACTGTACCTGTTATAAAACATTATCCCACCAACATGAAGTTTACTGCAAGACATTGGTAACCACTGTTTTTCAGTCGCACGGCTATCTGTTCGGGCCTCAATTACCCCGAGGTATAGGAAGTCTGACAGCACACAGCCCTCGTATGACGTAGTATGTCATATTACAACATATGCCTTGGGGTGCAAAAGCAAAAAAACTGTTGTACGGTGCCAAAAAGTTATGCGGTAAGGTGCTGTTTATTTTTTCTTCTCCCTTTCTACACAGGGTTTGCTTTTTCTCTTCATGGTTATGTGGTACTTAAGCATCAGTAGTTCACACCGATGTATTGCTGTCTAAGGTGATGATGATGACTGTTTATTATTTTTGCTATTAGCCTTACTTATCCCAACTTTTCTTAGTATTGTGTAACTCGGAACCTCCGCTCCTGCTTGAAGTACTCGCGTTTGCAATAAGACATCTCTTGGCTAGTGGACGGCCTCTTTTAGCGGCCTGAACAGCTACAACACTATAACTTCGACTTGTGAACGAGGACATAGTGCAGCAGTGGGAGAGCACTCCTGATTGTGACTATTTGGTCATCATAGTAAAGGCAAACGTTTGCCCATCCTTGGGGAGTTTGAAGCAGATGAATACAACGGAAGCGAGACAACATTTACTGCTGTTAAACCAATGAAGAAATAATATTTTATGTCGTTTTGCACTGGTAGATGATAGATGACATATTCCTTCGAAAATACCCTTTGAGTTCATGAGAACAAGGTGGCAAACAAGACTTGTTTTCTGTGTTCAATCGTCAGGCAACTTACAACACAATACCTACGAAAACGGTAGCCAGAGTAAGTAAGGAATCGAATGGTAAAGATTTTGGATTGGGTGTTTCTTACCAGTTACACAGTCATTGTTTCAGTCTGCGCTGACCAACAGTTGATGAAACCCACAAAACAGACTGTTCGCCAAACCACCTTTGCTTTTGATGAACTTATGACTATTCAATATATATATATATATACTTGCAATATGTACATGCATGTGCATATATAAATATGTGGCCGACGAACGGCTTCTGGAGCAGTTGTCGCACGCGCAACCGAAAACTGATGGTCGGAGGCTCAAATACCAGGTTGTTATCCAAATTGTAATACTGATTTCTGCTCTCGGGAGTACTTAGCCTTGAGTCGGACCGTCTGCAGGAATGTGTTCCAGATGGGCGTTTGAAGGTTCAACAAGTGACAGTTGCGCGGCTGTGACTTGAAGCGCAACCCAGTCCTCGGTTAAATCTTCCTGTCTTTTTTTCATAAACTTGAGTTACGGTGACCTACTACTCCTTTTCCTTCAGCTTCGCTGGTGCATTGTATGATGAAGGTCTTATCTTGTATTTGGTCCAGTTCTGCTCTTTCTGTTCATTTTGTCCAGAGTGCAGTAATATGCACTCCTATTTTGAACTACTTTTTGCCTTACGCTTTCATTATCTTTCCTTCCTGTTTAAATCCTACAGTTGGAGTCTCTCTTTTCGTTTCCGAAAGATGAAAGGTTCATTTCCGTACCACTCCATTATCTAGCTAGATGGCATTGACCGGCTGAACCACAAAGGCCTCCACTTAGATGCCTGTTGGTATAATTCCCTCGGATCTACACTGGATACTTGGGGTGTGTGAGTGGAACTATGAGTGGTGCGGCGCAAGCCACTCGTGCGCAGTCGTCCTTTGGCTTCGTCCATTATGGTAAGCCAATCCGAAACGGATGCCACCAACCGTACGTGGGTTGGCCACGATGATAGTGTCGCGAACGAAGGTGGTTTTTGACTACGTACAATTTCATGGTTGTTTGCCCAGTCATAGGATTGACAGCAAACTCAGATTGCCCTCCTGACTGAATCCCGTAGTTATTTTGAACCAACATCCAGTCGCAGTGTTAAGCGTCACGTACGAATTTCAGACCAATGTGCATAGATGACCACACACTTCATACTGAAAGCTTTTGAAATTCGACCGGTCACTGTCGGCTAGCCAGTTGGTAGGCTAGTGTAAGAATTACGCCGATATCTCCCACAGACAAAAATACAGAGACCATAATGGTAAGTTTTGTGCTACAACAAAAGGTATTGAGAATAAGTGGCAGGAAATGTTTTATCTTACCACTTCATTTTGGTGTACTCCATGCAGGATAAAAGGATGTATTTAAACGGAGAAAAAAAACCAAAATCTTCGTCATACACCACATCGTGCACCATCCAGGACCACCATGATCAAAGTTTCCGAAAAAGAGAGCGATCGGTATATCTGACGCCAGGGGTCGTTAGTTGATACGAATGCGAACAAAGACATAAATGTACAGTCGAGTTAGCTAACGTGTGTCATACACACTCACTGTTTTTTCGTTGAAGATGCGCAATGAGTACGTTGATGGCTACCAGCTCTGGATGGCCAAAACATCTGTGGCCGCCTTCGTCGCAGCGCTTTCTAGTCACGTCACCACGATCTAGGATCCTTTTGCAAACCGCGCGCTTCAAGTCACAGCCGCACAACTGTCATTCATTGAACCTTCGGACGTCTGTCCAGAGCACATTCTTCCAGACGGTCTGGGTCAAGACTAAATATTACAACGGAAAAGACTTACTTGAATGACAGTCTGGTATTTAAGCCTCTGACCACCAACATTTCGCCCAACGGTTTTCGGTTGTCTGTGCAGCAACTGCTCTGGAATCCATTCGTTACCCTTACTGCGGGCGTGCCGTAGCCAGTGAAGCTGATTAAGGATCATCCTAGCTTCAATCGCGCATGTTTCAGCTCGCTGAGGTACCTCAGTATACGGTATCATGTCTAACCACCGAATACCCAAGGTGTGTTTTAGAAATTGCGGATGAAAGCGGCTCAGATTCCGCATATTCCGTTGATACACTGTCTATTTTCCTCTGCCGCAGATCAGCGCAAACAACACCACGGAGTGGTAACCGAGCAGGTTGTTTCTTCCAGGCTGCGGCTCTTTTAGATACGTTCTTCCAAACGCCAGAGCTCGTTGCTGGTGTCTAGTCAGATCTGTCGACAGAATGTTGCCCGAGTAGCCGTAGTCTGTGCAGCTTTCCACATTGTCTCTGTTGATGCACACTCCAAGGGCAGGCACATCACCTCCGCACAGAGAATGCTGAAAGAAAGGAAATGCCTTACCTTTGTTGATACCGAAACTAATTTTTGTTTGTAAGGTATAGGCATCTTGATGTTGAATGTTTGAATATAGACGTAGTTATTTTCAGTAGTTAGGTCCCTTCCCGTCCCCTTCTTTTTTATTCTCTCTTCCTATATAGGGTTTGCTTTTTCTTCATGGTTGTGTCAGTTAATCATTAGTGTGAACTACTGATGTATTGCTGTCTATGATGATGATGACATGCAGCCAATCCGTATCGAATTTGCCCCCTGCGCCTCTCCCAAGTCGGGAATAAGAGAAAGCGTCCATGATATTTCTTACCAAACTACCCACTTTCGCCCAGTTAGAGGTAGTAGATCACCAAACTGCCTGGTCCAGACGTTAATAACTTCCTCTGACTATGTGCACGAAACGCCCAAGTCCTTATCAATCAACCCTTTTATAGGCTGAGCGGGTGATCGCCTTAAGCGAACCATAGGACTTTTTCTTCATTGTTTGAGTCCATTATGGAATCAATAGGTACTTCACTGTCTAAAGAACAAATATTTCGTCATATGGATCCATTTCCCACAGTCTTCAGTCGCATAACGTGTGAGTGGTACAGAATTACTTCACCCTTTTCTTGTATCAGGCTCGAGCTAATTACATCGCTGTAATCGATTCATTTCAGACGATTCTTTCGCTGGATACTGATCCTCTGGATGGCTCCAGCCGCGATCTCCCCCTTACTTGTTGTAACATACCGTCACGGATGTTAGATACAGGAGCATCTTTGTGACAAATGGCAACTAATCGTTAGAAGATTGTCCTCACTTTTTGATTGTCCAGTCGTGTTACATCTAGTTTCCGCTGGTGTTCTAAGATAAGGGGGCTCACGGATGTGAATAAACAGTTCCTTCCTGAACAGCCTGTGATCCGTGCTAGACCAGTCCCCGCGCATTGCTAGCGTGACGTGTACTTCGGAAGTATCAAGCAGCTGGTGGTGACCGCTTTGTATATGAATCTGCTTCGCCATATTGTTCGCATTCATCTGGGTGCGAATTTTCCTGCTAGCCAGCTCATGGCTGCTGCTTTCGTTAATTGCATCAATGCCCTGGAATATTCGGACTCTCGTCCGGGCTGTTAAGTCGTGGCTAACCACCAGCTTCTCGTCTGTGAATAACTAGTCCAGCCATGACGGGTTTCCATCATTTCCCTACAGAGATGTGTTCACAAAAACCAAATACGTCTATTTTTTGGAAAAATTGCGTAGGCATAGAACTTTGGGACTCCGTATTTGAGAAAACCGGAAAATTATTTTTTAATAAGTTAGAATCTCTCGTCATGAGGATATAGAAGTTTAGGGTGGCTAGAACTTTCATCCCAAGGAGAGTTCACCCTTTGTATTTTCGGAAGATGGAATACATCAGGTCACCTCTACCGGCTTATGCGAATGGTACATCAGACTGTTTCTGGGGTCTCAGTCGGCGTTGGGTTCCTCTTATTTTGACCGCAAAAGACGCCTGCGTAGTTGTTTATTGCACGAATTCCCGTACAGGTTTTGCTAAAACATGGTTGGCAGCATCCGATTCTGATTAGCCTGTCACAGTCACCGAAGCCGAAGGACACCAGCGCTTAGCCATCACCGCAAATAGCTTGCGCTGGACCACTTGCGGTTCCACCCACATATTCAGTGTGAATCCGGAGGAATAAGACCGATAGGTGTATGATTGAGGCCTTTGTGTCCAGCCAGTCAATGCTGGTTAGGCAGTTGATTTGGCTAGTACTAAAAGCGGACCCTTATCTATCGGAGAGTAAACAGAAAGAGACTGTAATGACAAGATCTAAACTGAGGAGGAAAATATGTAAAATGTAATACTAGGAGCATTTCAGTAGAGAAGTACACAGTAGTGCATTATAAAGGAGGTAAGGGTGAGGAACAAAATTCAGATTGGACCACGAAAAGAACAGACAAACTATTCATCATACAGTACATCAACAAGGCGGAAAAAATAATGGGTTGAAGACCGCAAACACCCAAGTTTCTGAAAAGAGGAGCAGATTAGTTGTCATACGACCATGGTCTTGGCCGACGCAATAATTAACAGAAATAGAATGGATGTACTGTTATCACCCACCTAAGACTAATGTACTCGTCGTCTCTTAGCCAACGGTACACTGAGTACGTTGGTGACTTACTAATCCCAAATGGCCAGCGCATTCGCGGCCACACATCTCAATGCCATATAGTCACGTCACCACGACTTATGGCGCCGATGGTTCTCTTGCGTGTCACGCGCCTTCGTTCATGGCCGCGTAATAACTGTTCGTTAAACTCGTGGACGCCCGTCCGGATCGTATTCCTCCAGGTCGTCCGGTTGAACGTTTAGTCTTCCCAACATCTAAAACCGATGTTACAATGTGAATGACTTGCCTGCACAACATCCTGGTATCTCCACCTTCGGCCACCAGGATTTCGCCTACCTGATTTCACTTGTCTGTATCGCAGCTGTTTTTGAATATGGCCATCACCCATTCGTCGGACGTGACCTGGCCAATGGAGTTGATTCAACACCATTATGACCCCCATCTCGTTCATGTCCGCTCGCAACACTACCTCGATGTTCGGAACCATGCCCGACCACCGAATATCCAATATGTGTCTCAGAGACTACACATGGAACCGGCGTAAATAGCTCACGTTCTGCTGATATAATGCACACGTTTCACTGCTACACAGCAGAATAGCACCATTGAGAAGTAGACACAGATCTTAGTGCTCGACTGCAGGCTGTGGTTCTAAACCTGTCCTTCGAGACGTCCGAAAGCAACACTAGGCTTCGCCACATGAGCTCTTAACTCGCGGTCCACGGACGGATCGGCGGACAAGGTGCTACCCAAGTAGCAAAAATTCGCGCAGCTACCGACGTCTTCATTGATGTGAATTTGGGATGAATGTGCAGAAACAGCACCTTCACCCGGAGAAGGTTGGAAGAAGGGAAACGCCTTACCTGTGTTGATATCCAATCCAAACTTGGTTGTCGCGGAGGCGAAGACCGTCGCCGGGTGTTGCAGTTCTTCACTGTGTACTAACAATTCGCTGTCATCCACAAACAGAAGGATGCGCATCATTGAGGTATGTAACCGGGTTGCGGGACCGAAACGTCGGATATTCAACAGGCACCCATATGTCTGGTACTGTACCTCAGCGCCGTTCTTCCCAGAGTTCTGAAAAGCGACTGTTACCATGGTAGTCAAATATAAACTCAATACGGCTGGGGCTAGGACCAATCCTGCTTCACGCCAGTGACAATGTCAAAATCAGAGGTACACTATTGTACCTTCGCCTCCGTGCCCACATGCAGCAATCTAATCATTTGAGGAACCTACTTGGACATCCCAACTTACCAAGCACCTTCCTCAACGCCTCGCAGCTCACAGAATCAAAGGCCTTGGTGAAGTCCACGAGCAGGGCATGCAGAGGCTGGTTTCGTTTCCGGCACTTTTCCTGAAGCTGTCGAGCAGCAAACATCAAGTCAATCATACTCTGACTCGCCCGGAATCCACACTGCTCCCCAGAAACTTTCATTTCTAAGACTTCCGTTTTCAGCCGGTTCAGAAGGATTCTGGCAAGCACCTTGCATGCGCAGCTCACTAGGTTTCTGTTCCGATAGCTATCGGGTCGTTGCTTACATTTGCACGGCTGACGTGCATTCACACAAACTGGGTAGCAGTACTTTGTCATTCGTCCTGGTGACACTCCCCCCATAGTGCGTACACACTATTATGATAATCGCCCTAGGTCCATCGTATTCCTGGCGTTGAGGCTAGCTTTTTAGTTTCCGAATGTACCAACTGTACTACTCACAAACGAGACTGCCTGCTATATAACACTCCTCCCTCTTCTGAGGCCTATTGGCTCCTCTGCATCTGCTGACGAATCCTCTCCGACCAATACATGTTGTTTCTCGGCTTATTGATCTTTGCTTGGTTCGTCGCGCCGACATTTCGTGTCACTTTGCTAACTTACTGCCGTTTCGTCTCACCATCCCTCTTGATCGTGTATACTGGGCCGCATTTGAAAATGACCAAATACGGACTTTTTCATTTAATCAGAAGTTTCCTCGAGTCTGGGCCGCTAGCACTCGTGTTCCGATAATCTCGATATTCTACCCTTTCTCCTGGATTGAACATTCTAACTTTTCCGAGCCGTTGAGCTGCCGATTGCTCCTTTGTGAGTGCTTGTGATGCTTCCCGATTTTGTTTGGCTCCTCCTCACTTGGCACCCAGTTCTCTGGTGGAATCGCTGTACTCTGGCCATATTCCATTGTCCTGATCCACCGGAAGTCGAGGGGTTCCACCGTACATCAATTGAAGTGGAGATTTCCTCGTGTTCACTTGCACAGACACGGTGGACCAATAACACCAGTGGTAACGCAGACTCCCAGTCGCCTCCCTTGGCTAATAACCATGCCTTGGTCGTTCGGTTGTTACGTTCAGTGAGCCCGTTAGTTTGCGGGTGATATGGTGTCGTTCGGATGTGCTTGATTTCCACTTGTTTTGTGTGTGTTCGAAACTCCTCGCTTTCAAAGCGTGGTATCTGACCTGTCAAGGTCGCCTTTAGTAGGCCGTGGTTCGCTACGATGTGCTTCCTCACCATGTCCCCCCACCGTAGGTGCCTTTTGATCCGGAGCGCCAGTCGCTTCGATCCGACGGGTGAAATGTTCAGTCATGACCAGAACATGCTGCTTACCGCGAGTGCTCAGTGGAAATGGGCCCATGAAATTCATCTACTAGAGTTCACCGATTTCGGAGACCGGTATTCACTGAAAGTTCTGCTAGACTCCCCCATTGTCGCCTTTCAGTAACTGACACTTGGTAGGCAAGCACGTAATCCGTCACATCCCCTCTCATCTTTGGCCAATATGCTCCTTATTGCAACACATTGTGTTTCCTGGTGCACCCGGTGTGCGCCATTTCATGACAGTTTGATGTCAGTTTCCTCGTCATTTGTCTCGAGATGACCACCACGTAAAAGCGGCCAACACCACGCTGCTACGTTAATACGCCCCCACTATGCAAGCCATTGGGAAGCGATTATATTCGGCTCTCTGTCCTTAGTATTTGTTGGGATTTGTCATGTTTTGAATCCCTGTTGGTGGAATAGGGCACACCCGTAATGACGACATTCCAAGGTCAACCGAAAATCACAGATTCCTTGCTAGTTAGCTTACGCCTCTGGCTTTCAGCCTAGGTATGTCGGAATACATCGGGACACAAGGGTTGTTCAATGGTCCGTGTGTTGCTAGAGCAACGTCCTTCTCTCAAAAATACAGCCTGCATCAGTCGGAATATGCGCAGAATCCCGTCCCTTGGCTGTTTGCTTGCCGTGATTCGGGTTGTATATCTCGTTGCTCATTTTGATACAAAAACTCCCTGTATGTCACGACTATGCTCTCTATGGGGCTTTAAGGAACTGACGGTACATTCCAAAGGATTCCGAACAGTCACGGAATGCTTCCAAACAGCATTATTGGTGCTTTTCGAGTACCTTTCCGACTTTACGCCCTCCACCATGGAGCACTGGGGTCGAGCTTCTTAGGAACGATTGTATGCAGGACCTCAGAATTGTGTCGCGTTTCAGGGCATGAAGTAAACGAGCTATCGGTAGCGATGTGGCCGAGTACTTTCGAACTAACTCTGAAAGTCCTCCCTGAATTAGTTCCAGAAATGACGGACACATACGATGTTCACTTTCACTTGCATTACGAACGTTTCTGGCTAGAGCCGATGGATCGGTGGATTTTACATCCGTTGCAGGAGATATATTGCTAGCCAATGAAACAGCGGTCGAATAACGGAAACAGACTTAGTGGAGCTAGTCTAGGTTTGTTGTTGTTCAGTGTTTCACACGTCCCACTAGACGTGCCCGAACACAAGTTGTAGAATGAGAACAGGCACTGCATAGCGTTGCACTCCATGCGGACGATTGTTTCGTTGACACCGACGATTATATTAAGGGTTTTAGGTGACTCCGATTCGACCAAGAGATAAATAAGTTAGTTTGCGGAACCTTTATAGTAAGTAAAAAATTTTATTAACCTCCGGAGGAAATTTTCTATTCATGCTATCCGAATTTCGAAACACGCATACTAACACTCAAATCGCCTTTGCGTGGCTCACGTCCGATCACACAAAAGGTGGGAGTCGTAGTTTGTACCCCAGCGACAGCGCAAATAACACAACGGTAGGGCTGTGCGACAACCCTACCCAAGCTAAATGTTTGTTCATCTCTAGAGCTGATTTTCCTAGGCGATTTTATACCATTAACCTGTTTTTCAAAGCGTTTGTACTCGGTAATGTATACGTACCATGGAAAACTTAGGTATGTTGTTCTTTCCAACACTAATTCACAATCATCATTTCCTATCTTTTTTAATGCTGTGTAATCAGTATTTTATCCAAATCGGTTCAGCGCACTAGACCAGAATTAAGCGATTCGGAACAGTTGGAACCGGAAGCGGCCGAGACATCGGCGGATAAAAATTCCGAGCAATCCGGTAGCCCTTCTGCTGCAGAGGAATCGCCAGGACCTGCTCGTGCTTCTATATCCTCGCCAGAAGTGGCGTCGGACTCGGATGATTATGGTCGGACACACAAGTCCGAAACTGCAGGTCGTCTGAAACCGATTACGGATTCAGATGAAGCTGACGAGCCTGATGACGACGACGAGGATGCGCAGAGGGAACCTCGAAGTGACCAGGGAGAAGAGCCCGAAGGTGAGGAGGATGAGGCCGAAGACGGAGATGAAGGTCAAGATCCAGATGAGACTCGAATAGCCGTCGATTTCCCTCTTATTCGTTCTGACTTAGGCAGGTCTGTCGTGAGTTGAGCGTCATTGATTTCGTTTATCCTTATTCTTTTTTTTTTGCTGTCCAATTTTCCCTACCAAACCTAACGTCGATGTTACGGTTATTTGTAGTGTTCTAAGGTGAATAACTACAAGGCTACCCAACCTTCATTAGTTTTAGTGAAGTAGCACCTATGTTGTGTATGCTGAGCGACTTTATATTGCCTTTTCTGAGCACTACTGGCCAGGGCAGATTAGAAACAGTGGCTAGGCTATGGTGGTAAGCCAGTGAAATGATAACGCGATATTAGATATTGGTTATAAGTGATTATGGAAAATATTCCCAAATATTGTCTGCATTACTTAGGGATATTACCATTTTTGACTCCCAGTCTTTTTATATTTCATCTACCTTGCTGCATATCTTTGTCGCACTTGTTTCGTTTTCGACCCTGGTAGCTACTTTTCTCTGCTGTGTACCTTGTGGAAGTGTTACATAGAAAACCGAAACAGTGGTCTGCGATGTCCGTTGGTAAAACGAGCTACTGTATCGCTTTGAATCCTCTGAAGTATGGGAGCAGTTCACTAAGCAGTGGTGTTAGATGCACAAAAATCAATTTGAATGAATCCGGGGGTTGGCAGCGAAATGTTGGTCTAGGGTGATCTCCAGCAGTCTCGGTGACACAGATACAACAACATTGTGCGTGAGTCTAACATTTCGAACCCATGAAAACAATATTTTTGTGTGGTCTCACTGTACCTAAAGGCGAAGTTATCACGCTATGAGGAATGATGCCAAATGAGAGTGGGGTTGTGCCTAAGATGGTTGTTATCCCTAACACAAACATGAAATACTTTCTTCAGCTGTTGTGCTCCAGTTTCTAGTGGGCCGTGAATGGTCGACCATTTTTGATTGGTTCGCGTATGAGCAGCCATCGATTGTAACTTCCGTCGGTTTTGAAAATTATCTTCGCGGGCCGTTTGTTCTAATCTCTCCTTGCAAACTGCTAGCAAGTGGTTTTTATCTTATTGGGTCTCGCCAGCACCATGCACACCGGATAGTCGAATGCACGACCAATGAACCTGCGTCCATAAGACAGTCCAGACACGCACCCACTAGTCGTCGGGATCTCGGTCGCTTGGGTTGTAAGATGTCTTACTTTCCTTTATTAGGACCCTTTTCTTCTTCCGGGTTGGAAACGTTCAGCCATTCGTGGTTAACCGTCATCATCATCATCATCATCATCATCATCATCATCATCATCATCATCATCATCATCATCATCATCATCATCATCATCATCATC
>QNGE01004646.1:2983-21024 GCA_008508345.1 Paragonimus westermani | reverse complement strand
TTTAGTAGACTGGATAGACGGACCGAAGATCGCCTTAAGCGAATCGTAAAACTCCTTGTGTTGTCGACGATCTGCGAAGCCCTGCATGCGCTCGCCCTGTTTCCTCCATCAGTTGTCCTTAATTCCGCGAACACGCTCGGCCAGTTGACGGCGGATATTCCGGAACCTAGTCCTCTTCGCTCCATTGCCCGGGTCCATTGTGGATGTGACGAACGCGGCATTCTTCTCTCGTACCAAGTTGGAGATAGCCACATTGTTGTCATCGAACCAATCCGGGCGTTTCTTGCGCTCCACACCGATCGTCCCGACTAACCTGATAACCGGCAAACACACAGGCTTTCGGCCAGATCGCAAGTTTCCTGATCATATCTCCATGTCGCGTGAGACACTATACCAAGGCACTCCTTTCTTTGGTCAACAGTTGGGACATTTTTCCACGTTACAGCTAGCCTCATTCGGGTACACCACATGCTTTGTGGTTGTCTCTGCCGCAGTAGAGTCCCAAAGAAGTATGTCAAATTGTTGAGGTTTTTGCATATCCGCTCTGGAAGGAGACTGCGCGTTTGCCAGCCACTATTTCGAGTGTCCTTCAGTTCACTTGCCGTTCAACATGGATGTTCCGTCTCGCCCTTCAGATTTAAATATGCTGCAAGTGGTATTCTGATGGAGTACTTGGATGCTTCGTGTATCTCGTTGTGGAGCTTCTGCCGGTCTGTATGATATACATTTTGCTCTTGCAAAGCACAATGTGTTGTTATAGGATAGGGTTCACCTCGATCCTATCTTTGTCATCGCTTTCAGCCAGCTAGAGTGTGTTAGCCGCTTCAGCTGTTTGCGTACTGTGATCTCCTCAGTTCGATATGTTGCGGATGAGGTGCCCATGGCACGTAGTCCGTACGCGTGGAAAATGCGTTTATGTTGTCATTTCCCGACCACGTCTGTCTCCGCAAATTAGTCCGTATCAAAACGTCAGTCCATCGATTCATATTCGCGAAATATGCAGGATCGCGTTTGACATCCGATCTGACGAAAGTGTACAGTCCACGCTAGTTGGATCATGTACGCTGCATGCCGGTGAAGCGTCTGTCACATTCTTCATTATCTTTTGCAGCTACTGACGGTTGGAATGAGCCGCACTTCAGCCAATGAATGACTTTGTAACAGGTTATAGAAGCCTCGGCAGTCTCACTGAACAAGTTTGTTGTTGTCGCTGGGATGGTTGCGTATTTGGCGACACTTTCGGATGCGACAGTGTGCCGCAGTCACTAGCGAGCTTCTATCCGTTTGGCTGTTGACTTTGTTTTCTCTTCGTGATTTCTCGTAATATTTGCCTAGTTTCTTTGGCCCTTACGTTTGCGCCTATTCCCCACTGTTGGTTCTTGGCTGACTGACAGGTTCAACGGCAGTCCGAAGTAAAGTGCTCACGGGTACGATTCAAAGCTGAGAATGATTGTGCTGCCTTGGCATATTATTTTATTTGGCTTTACGACCTAATATATTATTCTCTGTATACCATACTTTGTGAAGTGCAGCCAGAGAAGGCGGCGGAAATTGCATTTGTGGGTGCATTGCGCACTGTATGACAGCGCTACTAGTCTCGGCCACGCCTTACATAAACATCGTATACATGCATCTAGCTGGTCTATATGTCGAGCACTGCTGAGGTACTTTGAGCAAATGAACTGGAACGGAACATCCATCTTTTTAGGTTTGAGTGGCTCAATTATCCCCAAAAATCACCGATTCCGCTATTCACTCGTTCTCTGTGATGTCACACTTACCACAAATTGTTCCAATCCCCAAACCCTTCCATGATTTGACGAGTCTGAGAAGGGACGATTTGAAATTTTATGGAAATCACCATCAGCTCAAATGACAGGACGTATCATTGCAATAATTTTGGTTCATCAAATGAAGGGAACATCTGACTTTTTAATTGAATCCAGTGACTGTGAGTTAATATAAGATTGGGATGTTATTTCCATTCGCCCTTGATTGGCGTACTCCACTAACCTGACTCTTTCGTGTTCTTTCGCGCTATAATTTCTTGTGTTTTTGCACACCGTTTTCTTTGCGACTGGTCTCTCGTTTTTGTGCAAACTATTTCACCTGTCCCGCTTAACTTTCCTTCCACATTGCTTTGTGTTTTGTGATCCCTATTGTGTCTTCCAGGTGGAAAACACCATACGTTGGCGGTTCGGTAAAACGCCCGACGGAGAGTTGGTGCATGAGTCAAATTCTCGCATCGTACGCTGGTCCGATGGCTCTTTGTCGCTTCACTTAGGCGACGAAATCTTCGACATTCACAAAGTGGACATTCATTCGGACTACAACTATCTGTTCATTCGTGAAGGTAGTGGCCTTCAGGGCCAGTCGAGCCTGCGGACCAAACTTACGTTCAGGTGAACGATTTGTTTTCACAGTTTTTATGTTCCAAATCCTGCACACACAACCCTACGTATCTGTTGATGTTGACTAATTGGTGTGTGGCATTTCGTATGAAACAATACGGAGGTTACCAATGTGTGCAAGCAAGTTGGAAGGGGGCAGTAACTGATAAGAGTTTTTTTCATCCCTCTCTCTTTCCTGTCAAAGCGTTGGCCGATTTTCCACATTATCTCGGGGCATTCCTTTATGTATTCATTGTTCGCTTATCCGGTAGTTTTACTGCTGGAGCTTAATTCGGGTTCGGGCAACTCTTGTCGGTGTGTAAAAATGCGATGATGTGGTTCACTGCATTGTTTAAGGGGTGGATGCTTGCAGTAGCAAATTATCTCGTTTTAGTCTACGTGTACTGAGTGTAGTGTGTCCAACTGTTGCACAAGCGATATATGTACACACTTAACTTCGAGGTTTTCATTCTGTGCATCAGGTAAATGGTGCTTTTTTCAGTCCAGGGTAGTTGAATGTCACTTAAGGGACTGTAGTCCTTTGCATTCCGTCGCACGTAGACAAACAACCAGGCGGCTAGAATATAATACTGGTCTTGGTAGCCAAAATGAAACAACATCGCCCTCTAGAATTCTGAATTTATTGTTAAACTGCTTACCTTTTGTCATGTTCTTTACCGATCTCCCAGCCTACTGCGTAAGAAACGTTGTAATCAGCCGTTGTCCTAGAAAATGGATCTATAATCAGCCACTAGTACCTCGGGCGCTTTAGGTTGTGGTCTCCTGAGTCACCCATGGACTCCTTCGCACTTTCAACATGAAATGACCATCTTCCGTGTTTTCAATTGAACTGTTGGGTGTATTATTTCGGTAAACCGCCTGTTCATTTTGATTTAGTTGTGTCCAAACCCTTCGACGACTTGTTTATTGCATTTTTCATCTTTCCACCCCTCAATTGACCTCAGAACTAATCCACGAAAGCACAGATGCGAACAGCACGCAATAAACTTCTTTATCAGCGAATGACAGTCCAGCTAGGTGTGATCTCCACCTTTAACATCCTTGTTTCTTCTTGGCTTTTGTTAAGCTCCCCATTGCTTAGCCGTTGTTATCTTGTGCGTGTGGAATATTGGTCGGCTTGATATTTGAAGGACCCATAAGATTATGTCTTCTTATATGTTCTGTCGTCCAATTTAAAGAAATACGCTTGAATAATTTTAGCAACAGTTTGTCATTTTATATTCGGTACGGACCTGATGTTTACGTTTTCTGCCCCGTTCATGCGTGCAAGGTTAGTTGATCCACTTCTGCCTCCCCCCAGGAGTCACGGCCCGTGTGTAGAGTTTAACAATTTGCGTTCGTTTTCGTCGGAATTGAGTGCAGACAAAATGCGCTGTGCTCGGTTTGTCCAAACCGTTCATCACCGTTTTCTATATTTTTTTTTGCTTACTACCTATTTCTATGTAGGCCTCATTCGACCGATTCGTTCACTCATCGTAAAATCACACTATCACTGGCTGATAAAACAAACAAGTTGCAAAAGGTAACTGAAATTTCTAGATGCCCCTTGTCATTTTTATCTCTACCAGAGTTCACACTAATTTGCTCCAGTAGGCGGATTATTTTAACCTAAATGAGTGTATTTGGTTTGGCCAGTTTGGCCGTTCGAATGCGTTTGACGGGATAAATGACTGCTCTGCTGAGGGGTCACTCGGCTTGTTGGAATGTTCTTTGTGTTTTGTTCCCGATACATTTCTTTCCTAGCTGTCACTCACGCGTTGCGTTCGTTTCCACCAGTTCCCTCGTTCGGCCGTAATCTTTCACCGTGTTAACATTGTGACGGCCAACTTTCATATTCTGGCTCCTAATGGTGGTTTTAGTGTATAACTGCTTTCATTTGACGCCTGCCGTGCCCATAAACTCTCTTCTGTCGATTACTCGCCTGCGCCAGTACACGATCCAAAATTACAGCTCATCTTCGTCCCGGTTTCCCGGTGAGCAACGTCGTGTTGCGGTCTTTTCCTGAGTTGGTTGCAACCACTTGGCTTGAATTTGAAACTGTGTTCTGCCGTATACCACGAATGGTTCTATCTAAACAAGGTATCACCTGATAGGTGGCTCATAGGCATTATTGATATGGCAGCTGCTCACTTTTGATAAGCTTGTATGTTCAGCGGTTAGCATCTTACTGCCACTCCATCGGTTCTGAAATACGTAATCGTAACATGCTACTTGACTAATGGATCCCAACAGTTGGAATTCTGTGGTTTAACTTCATTTTGCGAACCCGGCGCATTATTCGCCGCGTCTTGTGCTTTTGCGCGTTTTGTATCAGCCTGGAAACGGTGGCTGATGCACAGCATGGGTTGAAGTTTTAGTAACCTTGGTGTCAGGGTAATGCCGACAGGGCTGTTGCCCACAGGTCGACATGCCGTGAGGATTAGTGTAGAATGGGATTTGTATGGACAATGGTACCTAAAGGTGCTTACTGGCTTAAACGGGCGCAATTTTGAGCCAATCAGCAGTGACAGATATACCTATCGATAATCACGCGATATGATGATCGAATGATGTATATAAACTGGTGTTCTTATGTGCGACGTCCGACACCGCGCAACCAACTGGCACACGCGAAACGACCAATAAACTGAACATTATTGAACCAGGAATCAATAGTGTTGACTATTGAATCGTTTCTCATATGACGGAGTGCCCGATGGTACTGCTTGCATCCTAACCGAGAAGGAAACACAAGCACCACGGTTTATTAGAAACGAGTCAAGAATTATATCATAGGCTGAATAAATATGATAAACAAGTACCATAGATGGTAGTCAGTACGAAGATCGAATCATACGCGACGGACACAGATGGCTGTCGTGGTGTTAGAATGTAGTTGGTAATGGGGACGTCAGCGAGCAAACGATGACAAAACGGTACGGATGGTGCACGGGCGCCCGATCACACCTGCAATCTGAGTGGACAGATTGGAATACTGCCGCACTATTGGTACAGTACGTCAGACAGTGTAGACCAAAGTGTTCCAGCTTGACTGCGATGAACTGACATTTGATCCCACCTGCTGGCTTGCGCGATCTCGCACATGATGACACCTCTGAAACTGTCGATGTTGCGCGATTCGCCTTGTCTGCCTTGTTAAGCGGTGCACCTCCTACCATGGACACATGACAAATAGCCAGCCATCCAATAAGATCAAACAAGCTGTCGATCAGTACAGATAGCCAAACCAGTTAATCACTAGGTTCGAACGGTGATTAGAACTACAACCCTGATGTGTATTGCAGTGGAATTTGATCGGAACCCAGTTTTGTTTTGAGCTCACGGCGAGCCATTCAACAACACGCACTTTTATGGTGAGAGCCTATATTCCTTGTAACGTCTTTGTGAGTTATTTGTGGTGGTGCTTACTCGGGTTGCATTGGACTTGATTTGATGAGAGTATGCGCCTGTCTGTCCTTGTTCATTGGCAGTTGGGTAATTTTGGCTCAGCACGTCTTGCTGAATTTCGTCCTTCACGGTGTTCGACGTTCAAATCTTTTCCGTTCTGCTTGTTAAACGACATCAACTTCCACGTGTGCTTCAGCGGAACAGAGATAGGAACGTACAATCAAAAATGAGACGTAGAATTTTCCACACATCGACCAAAAAGCTGATTCCTGTTGCCGTCACACGTGGGTTTAGTTACTAATGACGATACCGCCACCGAATTTTTTTAGCGCATTCTGGCAATTGCGAGACTACGGATAGAATTGTGTCCCTTCAAGTCAACAAAACGGTTATATGAAAACTGAATTTTCAACGAACAACTATTTTCGATAAGTTCTTTGACTGGGTCAGTTATGTATAATTAAAGGACTTAGAAGCTTTGTATCAGGAAGTGGCTGGATACCTTGCAAACTCTACTTTGTTGTGGTTCGAAACCCAGAGGAAGTTTATATTCTGACCCCGTCGGGTTACGTCTATGCGAAGGGTATCAAAGTGTCTCATTAGTCAGTTGACCGTGCTCGGTCGTAGCAGCTTGAGTGTTTGGGCGAATTGTTTTTGAGTACACACAAATCCGGCTAGTATTTTGGCGGGATTGCGTCTACCTTGTATGACCTCTGTAAGGTTGCAAGAACTCGATAGACGATGTCAAACGTCGTATTACCGTTTATGCAGTAGCCACAGTCGAATAAATGAACCAGAATGGAAGAATCAATGCTCATTGTCGTCCCAGACAAATCCTCTCCGTCCATGGGGCTACATACAAGACCATATCTGTGACTGATTGGCGCATAGGTATGAAAGAATGAACATTCTTACATACGCTTTGTTCTAACGACCGGTCTGATCTATCTGTTGTTGCCACGTCAAAAAATGGACTCGCTTATTGGTGGTCTCCTCCGGATTATATTGCTTCTGGCGATATGGCGCCTTCCATCCCAGTGTGCGGATTAATGATTTAGAGTTAAAACCAATACCGTGTCCTCGCGAAGCGTTCAGGTGACTTGAACAATGGTCGGGCGCACCTACGGGGTGGATAATGGACTTGTGGTTAACACGCTCATTTAACGGATGTAAAGACCGGTGTTTAACTTTCAGTCTGGACGAGAATGTGCACTGCTGGTGCATCCCGTGAAAGTGAACTCTAGATCTAAGGCTTCGTACCGAAGTGTGGCTGATTGTTGGTGGTGTAACAACGTATTTAGTTGGTTACTGTTACTAATTGTTGCTCATACTTTTGTTTCCGACAAATTTGCAACGCGTGTTACCCTTGGGTCTCGCACGGGATTCAGAATTTTACCCTTGGTGTCTGAATGCACTATACAATGAACTGCTTGATTAATGGAGGAACTTCGATGTTGTTCTTCGTTAGAACCTCTCTATCTCAGCACCTCTTGTCGACTATTCTTCTGCTCACCGCAGCTATTCATTCCAATGCTAACTCGCCAAGGTTGCGGCGTCTACTGAACTGGTTAACTTGAAAATGATATTCTTTGGACGTCTAAACTGCAATAATCTTCCGAAGTTTGCCCGCAACAGTCATATGTAGATAGCTTCAAGTGCAAAGTTAATTCCAACACTCTGGACACCAAGCCGAATGCGTGAGACTCACATGGTGTTGTCTGATGCATACTGAGCGTGCTTGATAGTCTGTGGTTTCTCGTTCGCAATCTTACTATTGCTGACCTTTCGAAACTATCCGCCGACTTTTCGTTTCCTTCTGAACCGCCCTGTACAGGTTCGGTTGCACATGTGCATTCTCAGCTAACTCACATGCGTAATTTTTCTATTAATTCTATGAATCGCCGAGTTAGTATGCTGAAGTGTTTATTGCTTGCTGTACTTAGGTAGTCCGAGTCCAATACATCTCGTGTTAGTCACATTTGCTGGTGTAGATAGGCAGTTTTTTCTACCAGTTATATCCATCTGGGCGGTAAAATACAGTATACTGTGGTTACTATTTTCTGTGGTCGCGTGAGTGCTAAAGTCCACATTGGTTCATTGCTGACTCAGTGCATTTTTCTGACTGAATCGCGAAATCTACAACTATCGACTTTGCTGGGTCCCTTTGTGGTGGGAGTCCTTTCACAACCCTCCGAGTATCGCATGAGTATCCACATGAATTGTGGTGTATGTTTGGCTGGGTAACTGAAGTTGTGTTCGTATATCTCAGCGGGAAGTCGCCTGCAAATGGATTTTGTGACAGGGAGCAAAGTAACAGTCAATTCGCGGGATCGAGCTAACGCGATCTGGCTGCGAGGCAACCGTTGTAAGGAGTTTTCGCTTTACAGCTGTAATTCTCAGTCTTGCTACTATTACCCCTGCTTAGAAGTTGTCTTGGATTTCAGTTGGTTTTGATCATGCATAAACCGTGCTTTTTAGTGCACCTTCAGTCTCAAGATTTTGTCATCGTTGAGTGGACGCTATAGTGTTCTGTCTGTATGACCCACATCAATGGTATTTGTCACCGGGCACTCTGTCTTCGTCCTTCTGGTCTATGCGCAGGTCAAAATACTTCCCATGGCTGGTGCTGATCCGGAATCAAACCGTAACTTGCTCGTGCGCAAAGAAGAAGAGAAACTGCGAGCCACACTCCGTCGCGAAAGTCAGCTTCGTCGTATGCGCGAACGCCAGGCAATATCACGTAGCAGTTTTGGAAGTGGTGAGCGTCGTCGACACTACGGTGCAGACGATGCGGAAGATGACGACGAAGAAGATGATGGTAATACAACCTCCCTGAATGCACTTAAACGGAAAGCAAAAAATGCACTGGCAGCAAGTCGAAAAGGTAGATTTCTTACTTTTACTACAGTTCGACACTCCCTGAAGGTTGTTAGTTCATTATGGTTTATTGAGAAACACCGACATCCTTACGTTATTTGCTTTTCGGAGCTACAATTGAGGCGACAAATATCTTTTTTCTCATATGAGAACTTATTTTTGGGACGTAAGCTAAAATCGGTTTACTTCCAAAGGATATGTAGAGCAGTTTCCAGTGGAGGTGAACTGATTCGCATTTTCCTTTCCCACTCCTTAGACCGGTTTCCGGTTGTAGTGGTTAAATCGTGTTACAACCAAAAATTGTGGAAGGTGAAAAACGAATTATTGTGACTGATGTGTCTGCGATTAATCAGGCATATTAGTGAACATTTATGGTGTACATGTGGAGAATGAAAGCAGCTGTTGTCTACTGGTGAACAACGTTTTGCTACTGTGAAGTGAAAGTGATTTTGATATCCAAATCTCTGCTTTGAGTTACGCAACGAGATAGTTTCGCTGTTTGGGGTCATTAGAAGGGGCTTTCCTGATATAACTGAGCTTCGTTCACATCCAATCGCATCTTTCGCAGTCAGAGAGACTCTTGAGAAAGCCCAATTCAAAGGCACACACTCGACTAGCGACGTATCAACAGTGTGTCTTTTCTACCACCATGATTTCCACCTCTGTTCACACGCTTGTAAGACTACCGCACCGATCACCGTATTGCTGCTTTCACTTCCGGTATTGCCAAACTATCAAATAAATACTTATGAATAATAGTCGTATTCATTCAGTATTCCTCCACTTATTACGCATTGATTTGTTTGGGCTATTCGGGTAAGAACAAAACGAGTGTAACTCCCTTCTCACGTCACATTCGAAGTTACCTTGCTCGTGTTAAAATCATATGGTATTTCGGAAAGTTTTTCTTCGTCGCTTCGTGCATCCAATCATCATCATAACACTAGACGTTTTTCAACAGATGCCATTCGACTGCTCCTCGGAGTAAAAAAAACTTAGCCTATTTCGCATTTTGTTTGTCCTGTTTTCATTGCAAGCGACGGCATTTGCTTCAGCCTCATTTTTATGGAAACCCTCCTGTTTTCTCGTGACATCTTGGAACGCTCACATATTCGATTACTTGTACTCTGTGTTCTAAACGAGTGATAACATTGTTTACCGCTTTTTGTTTCAGTTGTTGCTGCTATCTATTCGTCGGAATCCGAATCCTTGAGTGACGTAAGTTGCGATCTGTTATCCTCATCGTTGTAGTTCTTATTGCAGCTGTTTCCCAGTCCCCTCATTACGATTTTCCGATCTTAAAACAAGCTCACATTCGCTTTGATTTATTCCTTTTTGTTCAAGTTGTTCATGTGCCCTGTCTTCTGTCAGTGTACACAAATATTTCCATTTTTGATTTTAAACTATACCATTTATATTACGGCTCAGACCTGTTGAGCGTGATTGTTATATGCTAATTGTTAGATAGGAACGTTCGAGGATTACGAAAATAATGTGATTTCATATGAAAAAGTCAGTAGTTTAATAAATAAAGGCTTTCGGAACTTTCCTCGTGGTCTCCAACCTGAACATTGATGCATACTTCACCCGTGACTACGTCATCACCTAATCGTCTGGAAATTGTTCTCAACCGTTTAGGTACAGCCCACATTGTTTCAAGGTAATATTAGGTGTTTCAATCACACGTTATTGTGCTTACCGACACGTTTATCTCCCTTGCAACCATTGACATTGTTTATCAGCCTACTGTGCATGACAATATTTCTTGTTTTTCACCCACAAGATTTCTGAACATCGGAAGAAGGCTCGCGCAAAAATCAGCGATGAAGATGACAGTTCCTGATCGCTTCCATTTCATTGTAAATATATCTTACTACGCTATTGACGACTCAACAAACTTCTGCTTTATTACTGTTGGTGTCGTTTCATTGTACGACACAAGTTCGGTTCTTTTTATTGCGTTCATAGACTTCATTTGAATAGAAGTTGGCGAGTAATAACACAATTAGCACACGTGGTATCACGCCCGCTGTCTGAGCACTACCAACATTACTCAATGTCTGCTGCACCATATTCATCAGCTTACGTACATTACTGATTAGTTGCGGATTTTGTTAATTTCAAGTTGAACATAACCCACATTTGATCGCAGCCTCTGCACTCAGACAGACTTTCCAGCCAGCCTCTTTTGAAAAGTAGAGCTCGTCAGTAGTTGCCATGGCCGGGATTTGAACTTTGGCTACGCTTTTATGAAGCAACCATGTTGACCACTGCGCCATTAACCTCACATTAGGCGCGACTGAATTATCATCCATGAACGCTCAACCACTTTCGCTTGTGAGCAATGGCCGGATTGCCCGATCGTCTCAATGGGGGACACTAACTGTCCGGTTAACTCCAAGAGGCTGACTGGAAAGTCTATCTGAATGTGAAGGCTGCGATNTGCCCGATCGTCTCAATGGGGGACACTAACTGTCCGGTTAACTCCAAGAGGCTGACTGGAAAGTCTATCTGAATGTGAAGGCTGCGATCAAGTGTGAGCGATGTTCTACTTGGAACTTACCTACACTCTGACATCACGTAAGGGGAATCAATGAAATACATATGTAATAGGACATCACTATAAACAAAAAATATTTTGCACTGATTTGTCTTCAATATATGATTGCCATCCTTTCGTTCAGTGATATGCGGGTGCGAGACTAAATATCCGAATCTTCTGATCGGCAAAATTCTCCCGATGTCCCTCAAGCACCAGCTTTCTGGAGAGGTAAACATAGAAGAATGGGTGTTTTACCACTTTCGTGAACAGCATCAGAGTAGGGTTAATACGCCAAGAAAAGGTGTCGTTTATAATTTACTGCTAGGCAAGTAAAAGTCTGGCGATCCCTTAACTTTCAACGCTCTGATAGACCTTGTCCATTCCCGCTTAACTAGGAGAGTTGAACTGAAAAATCAAAAATCGTCCTACGTGTACTCTGTAGTCAGAAGTGAATGCCGAGGTTCTGGCAGGGGCACACCTAAAACTACAAAATGTGTCCGAGTTGTAAGCGGCGGCGTAACTTGGATACCTTGTCTTCAAAGACGATTCCACCGTTCGATTGGTGCAACATAAAGGCCATGTATTCGAGAGGAAAATGTTGGTACGTGCCATTTCGAGTACTTTTGTGTGCTCTTCGTGGACGCCGCGGCGGATTTCCGATTTGCACTGGTCCTACGTGTTTCAACGGGCGTATGTGAATTCCGGCCCATCGGCTCGTCTTTACTTACCGAGTGGTTGCGCGTGGGTGTCCAGAACCTGGCGAATTCTTCTGGGGTAGAAACAAATGGGAAGTGCTCTTGACCAACCCGGCCGATAAATACGAAAATTCTGTTCCATGCAACACTTTTGTATGTTGGTAATCAGACGCAGCCGAATTGGTGTCTGCACGGAGCATCGGGAAGTGTTTTGTCACCACAGTCGGATCAAATTAAATCGAGGACCAGCTGGTTAGCTGGCTGCCGGGCATAGAGGAAGCTAAAGATAGATCCTATGATCGATGTGGTCCTGTCGATGTACTGCTCATGAGGTGGCACAATGGATCTCGTTAGTAATTACGAAATCCAAGTAGTTAAAACTAGCATCGTCGGGGTGCTGTCTGAAACACATGGAGTCGATGACAGGATCCCAGTATTTGCTATCACTTTTGCTTCGCTGAGTAATGATTTTCACCTAAGTAAAGGCTTCAGCAATAGGCCTGTGACACGGAACTTATTTAATCTGTCTAACTTCTCATGCTGGGTAGCAGAAGTTGTCCGTATGTGGAGCAACTGTTCGGGTTATGCATTCAATGAGATGGTAAGTATTGTATACAGCACAGTTGGGAATATAGTGTGGAACCGCGCGTGGCAGCTGCCGCACTTCATGGCACGAAGTACGTGGTGGGATACACGCAGAAGGATAACTGACGTGCGCGTCATCCTTTCTTAATTCTATAAAGAAGAGTGTTTGTGGGCAGTTGTTGAAACCAAACATTCTGTTATAGCGTCCAGAGAAAATACTATTCTTTAAGGAACCCGAAGATAATTGGTGTTCATCCGTGTGTATCTCACCTCAGTTCACTTATCAGCTTGTTATTGGAGACCTCCATCCAAACCAGGCGTCATTTCACTTGCGTGCGCACTGCTTTGCACCAGCGAATCGTACGCTTTTCTAAAACATCCCGTTCAACCGTTTGCATAATTAATACCTGGATTACTAACAGAAATGTTTGTCTGGAACAACTTGGATAGTCCTGTCAAAAACTGTTCGGTTTTTTTAAGTCTTACTCCGGTGGGTCTCTTGTATTCCTGTTTGTCCGTGTATGTAGGCTGTGGTTATCGCTGTCGGCTCCAGGACAGGCTAGCACCGATTGTCTGTCTGCTTTGCAACTGATTTGGATGAGTATGGCTTGCTGTTTTCCCAACCAGGTTTTTATAATTCGCAGCTGTTGGTAATGTGTATAAAGAATAACAGAGAAAAATCAATATGTACGTCGTGTTTTATCACTTACTCGTTCTACTTCTGAATGGTCAACTTGAAAGATCAGTCGTGAATAAAGGGAAGACGCATTTCAGTACTCGAATGCGACCCTACATAAGTAAAATGACCGGTCAAACTAGCTCTACATTCTAGCCAAGCATATGTGCGATATCTTTTGCGATTTTGACGTAGTACTTCAAATCTCTTGATCGGTGGATATTCGAGTTGACTTTCGCACAATGAAAAATCTGAATATCCACTCAAGTTCGAGGTTTATCAAAGGCCACTTGGGACGTTCCAAAATTGGATGTTGTAGCGACCCTATTTGTTTATGGCTTACTGCGTTGAAGTTACAGTTAGCATTTGTACTCTCCCCCTTCCCCCACATTTTGTATGCGCTTAAACGTTTGTTTGAACGAGTATGGTTACTGCTAGACCACCCGTGCACTCGAACTTTTCTGCTCCGATGTCTGCTAGCGTGACGTTTTGCTGTGTTAACGTTTCATCTCGCTCTCGTCGATTTTACGTGTCGACAATATATTTCTCGTCTACTCGTTGCGTTGTTCGTAACTGATCGGCCATAGCCCGTCTGAACTCTACAATGTCACGTGTTGATATAACAAAGAGAATAATGAAACACCATACGTTCTCACGGCTACTGAGATACTGTGTTTAAAACTTTCCTACGTTGGTTAATCAAAGTTTAACTGTTTTTGTTACTCTGAAGAGTTTATGACCTGCGGACTAACCGAACCAGATAGGCTTAGTCACTCCAGGCATATGCCTATACTCGAACATCATCAGTGATAATGGAGAAATCTGACTGTGGATCTTGCGTAAACTTCACCCGCACGATGAACCACGTTATGCAGCGCAGTTTTTCTGTGATACATGGTTCCACATCTCATGCTGGGCGTTCCTAGTGAGACGTGTGAAACGTTTCCAACGATAGAGCTAAACTGCACCTACCTTGTCTGACTCCGTTGTGAGAGCGTCAAATAGATTGGCAGTTTAGAGTAGCACGCCGTTAATGAACTTGAACTCTTCTGAGATGTTCCTAGTGCCTCGATTTTTTATTAAGCCACTGTGTATAATCTCTTCTCAAGTTTGCAACTTTGTGACTAGTACGTGTTTTACTGGTATGAGGGTCATATATTTTGTAACGCAGCATGCTGCCATGTTGGCGCAATTTTGGTTTTCGACTGTACAAGTCGCGTGTGTGTGTTACTAAGCCTTTAGCTCACGCTTGTTTCGGTTTTCTCCTTTTTGGACAAACGTTGTCCTCCGTTTTGCGCAATGTTGGTTTACGAAAGTAAGAACGTCGAGCTTGCCTGATACAAACCTGCTTGCTTTTCTTTGGCGTGCATCACATAAGACAAACTGTCTCTATTCTGTTTGGTCCATCATCTCTATTTAAATACGTATCTGTCAACGTATATGGACTGCTAAGCGAACAAATGTTTATGCACCCCTGAATTTGCTTCCATAACACGTGTCACTGAGGTAAGTGTGAACACTGTTTTGTGAGGCAAGATTATTCGTACCAGTTTACTCAAATTTGATAGAACTTTCATTTCATTGCATCATCAGGAATTTTTGTGTGAAAGGAAACCGACTCTCTTCATGATGGACGAAAGATTATTTAGTTCTTCTTAAACCTACACTTTGCATATGCTGGGCATGAGTACACTGCGCGTAAAGTCGCTCATCTTCAGAGACACCACTGTTCGCGTGACGCTCACATGACCAAACGAATTAGTTCGGGGGACACTACCACAACAGTTCATTTTTTGTAATTTGTGCCATTGTGTTCTCGTCACTCCACTTTGCTCAAAAGTGCTTGGTTAGGTCGACAGCTGTTACCTTCCACTAAAACAACCCGTTTTTCATCGATACTTGAGATTTTTCTTGGAAAGCCTTTTGGAAAATGTGTATGAAATGTTCCAGTAAAGTCAGTGAGGTCCGATTTTTTTCAGCAGCCATGATTATGACTTTTGCCGAACGCTTCCACTTGTGTACTCATAGTTACAGTCGTTATATTCGATGAGCATTCGTTTAACCGCAGCGACCAATAAAACATCTGTTTCTGTTCTTAGGATGATAAGGCGCACTTTCCCGCGTATATGCAAAACGCGTTCCAAACGCTTTACAGGGTTTAGGTAAGACCGCTCCCCGGGTATACTAACCACGCGCTGTACACCGGCCTATGGAGAGACATATTGGCTGTTGAGCGTGTCCAGCACTCGCTTACCAAACTTGTCACGGGACTAAAAAATGATGCGTACGAGTCTCGATTTGAGATTTTTCATTTATATCCACTCGAATTTGGGCGATTCCGCGGTGATTTAATTCCCACACACTTATTTATATTAGGTCTTGTAAAGCAGTTCTTCACTGCAGCGGATGATGACGACCGGCAAGGACATAACAAGAAGCTTTTCAAGCATCGTCCTTGTAATTTCATTAGGTAGCACTTCTTATAAGATTAATAACCTTTAGAACAGCCCTCCTTCAGGGGTCGTTAGCGACGTTTCTGGAGACCGCTTTGAAGCACTGCTTGGCTATCACTTACCTAGAAGTTCATTCTGCAGGTACTCTTACTATGCTGTTAGTGTTTACTGTGGTATGCAAGAGAGGTGCTACAACCTGTTTTTAATGATCGCCCTCTAGATCAACAGAGGCTTGCTGGACACCGGGCAAAATGCCGACTGGATCTGGTAGTCTTGGGTTTCTACTTCTAACCCGTGTATCAATCGTTGAACCAAGGAGATTTGTGAAGTGAATTTGCGTATTAACTTTGTAGTATCCAGGTTTAAGTAATCAGCACGTACACTCATGTCATAATGTTACTGTTGATACCGACTGCCACGGCTAAAGCATGCAGTTGTCTGTTCTGCATATCTTATTACATACTCAGTAGTACCGTCGAACCTTTAGATAAATTTTGTTTTGAATTCGGTAGTCACGCGTTGCTCGAAGACGATTTGTTCGTAACACCGTGTTCCTACGGCGGTGTATATTTTTTTACATCCTTTGGATCAATACAGACTATAACATGTTCAAACATTTCGCGTCTTTTGAATAGGTTCAGCGACCAACGAATTCATGATAAAGTTCGATCGAAGGTCTCAGAGTACCGTTATATAAACAGTACAGATTGCAAGACAAGCGGCTGAGCACTTTAACTGTGGTAGTCAGTATCAACTTTCAAACTATGCCGTACGTTCATAATTGGATTGCTTAACCTTGAGAAAAATATTGCAAAACGAATGTACATACTCACCTCGAGTCTTTTTGGGGAGCCAAACAAAATCTGGGAGGTTGTCTTGTGTGACACGCATCAAATTTAAGCGAGTAAATCACTCAACGACCCCCATTTCAGCTTAACAACATGTAATATTGAGTGTGCTCGGTTGATTTGCGAAGTTACTAAAGTTAGTTAGACGTAGATCCAACGTGGGCAAGTACAAAGTTGGGGCGCCAGAAACATCTGGGGAGGATTTTTCAACAGTCTCAGCAGTCACACCGTACGCTTGTGCCCCTCGTCTACTCACGAGGAAAGCGTTTTAACGGACGACTGCCGGTGATATTATTAGTCTATTGCGAATTTTTTCATCAGCTTATTAAGTTGGGGTGTTCCGACTAACAGACCAAACAGTCCCCACCAACTGTGAATTCGAAGTTTCCAGTGTCCGCGGTAGGCCCTACAACAGCAATTCTGCACAATCTTCTTCAGTTTCTCAGGCTCATTTTGACACTGAAATAGATGACATGAACTCAGGGGGTTCCTCTTCAAACATGGTGTTGGCTGAACTGTCCCCGGGACAGCTCTCTTGAACTTAGGGACATAATTCACAGCGCCTTGTGTGATTTGGCTCACCAATCTACTGACCCATTAGTTATACTGGATACACCGTCTATCACCCAGAAGTCAGTACTCTTCATCTGAAAACCAGTAAACGGCATGACCATTGACATTAGTGGTAGATGTAATCTACCTCGTGATGGCTGACCTACTGTTTTGCAATTCACCCTCCCAGAACGCGTTTTTTGATCGTTATGCTAATCAGGCGTTGAGGACAAAACAGTTTTCTTCAAAGACTGCAGTCATATCTTGTTAATCTTCAGCCTAAGATTCAGTACATTCAGTACATTCGCCAACTACAAGTCCAGATTCGAGAGGATATCCCAAGGTTTGTTAGATGGCCCACAGTTATTTCTGACTATTTTTAACGTTTTTCCAAACTCACGTGCCTTCCCCTTACTGTAATATTCCAGAAATTAAGTCACAGGAGCAGCACACACTATGTCCAACGTTCGCAGATCGAAACACACAAGGTCTGTCCTACAAAAAATAGTCGCAACAGGAAACGTGTATTGACAACAACAACAGAAAGAGAGATTCAGTTCACGTTCCATTCTCTTCACCAGCGTCCGCGGGTCAGCCAGCTCCCCACGGTCGGTCTTGACTCCGACCACTTCGGCCACGTCCTCCAAGTCCTCCAGGAACGTCCGGACGTCATCATCTTCGAACAGCTGTGGCCAGGGAATCTTTATCCTCACGTTCGTCACGGCATCATTTGTTGTGTCCTTAAAAGACGCTTGGTCAGCGAGTTGGTTTATTGCGCATACCTCCGTACAGGTCATGTCAAAAACTAAACCACACACGCGTACACTCATTTGCACGACAGACATGCACTCACATACATTGGGTGACAGGACGTTGTCATTCGCCTTGGTGAAAGTTCTCACACAGCATGTACACACTGTTCCTATAGTCTCTTCTTGTCCGTCGTGTTCGGGGCTTGTCCTTTTGTTTCTGAATGTCGCCTGTGGGTAATACACTACTTGTGAGCAGTATACTA